>CAWLCU010000259.1:0-54738 GCA_963855975.1 Andrena chrysosceles | reverse complement strand
TTGTTCATTTGTTCGTTTGTTCATTTGTTCGTTTGTTCGTTTGTTCGTTTGTTCGTTTGTTCGTTTGTTCGTTTGTTCGTTTGTTCGTTTGTGTTCGTTTGTTCGTTTGTTCGTTTGTTCGTTTGTTCGTTTGTTCGTTTGTTCGTTTGTTCGTTTGTTCGTTTGTTCGTTTGTTCGTTTGTTCGTTTGTTCGTTTGTTCGTTTGTTCGTTTGTTCGTTTGTTCGTTTGTTCGTTTGTTCGTTTGTTCGTTTGTTCGTTTGTTCGTTTGTTCATTTGTTCATTTGTTCATTTGTTCATTTGTTCATTTGTTCATTTGTTCATTTGTTCATTTGTTCATTTGTTCATTTGTTCATTTGTTATTTGTTCATTGTTCATTTGTTCATTTGTTCATTTGTTCATTTGTTCATTTGTTCATTTGTTCATTTGTTCATTTGTTCATTTGTTCATTTGTTCATTTGTTCATTTGTTCATTTGTTCATTTGTTCATTTGTTCATTTGTTCATTTGTTCATTTGTTCATTTGTTCATTTGTTCATTTGTTCATTTGTTCATTTGTTCATTTGTTCATTTTGTTCATTTGTTCATTTGTTCATTTGTTCATTTGTTCATTTGTTCATTTGTTCATTTGTTCATTTGTTCATTTTTGTTCATTTGTTCATTTGTTCATTTGTTCATTCTTTCATTGTTCATTCGTTCATTTGTTCATTTGTTCATTCTTTCATTTGTTCATTCGTTCATTTGTTCATTCGTTCATTCGGTTCATTTGTTCACTTGTTCATTTGTTCATTTGTTCATTTGTTCATTTGTTCATTTGTTCATTTGTTCATTTGTTCATTTGTTCATTTGTTCATTTGTTCATTTGTTCATTTGTTCATTTGTTCGTTTGTTCATTTGTTCGTTTGTTCGTTTGTTCGTTTGTTCGTTTGTTCGTTTGTTCGTTTGTTCGTTTGTTCGTTTGTTCGTTTGTTCGTTTGTTCGTTTGTTCGTTTGTTCGTTTGTTCGTTTGTTCGTTTGTTCGTTTGTTCGTTTGTTCGTTTGTTCGTTTGTTCGTTTGTTCGTTTGTTCGTTTGTTCGTTTGTTCGTTTGTTCGTTTGTTCGTTTGTTCGTTTGTTCGTTTGTTCGTTTGTTCGTTTGTTCGTTTGTTCGTTTGTTCGTTTGTTCGTTTGTTCGTTTGTTCGTTTGTTCGTTTGTTCGTTTGTTCGGTTGTTCGTTTGTTCGTTTGTTTCGTTTGTTCGTTTGTTCGTTTGTTCGTTTGTTCGTTGTTCGTTTGATCGTTTGTTCGTTTGATCGTTTGTTCGTTTGTTCGTTTGTTCGTTTGTTCGTTTGTTCGTTTGTTCATTTGTTCGTTTGTTCCTTTGTTCATTTGTTCATTTGTTCATTTGTTCATTTGTTCATTTGTTCATTTGTTCATTTGTTTCATTTGTTCATTTGTTCATTTGTTCATAAGTTCATTTGTTCATTTGTTCATTTGTTCATTTGTTCATTTGTTCATTTGTTCATTTGTTCATTTGTTCATTTGTTCATTTGTTCATTGTTCATTTGTTCATTTGTTCATTTGTTCATTTGTTCATTTGTTCATTTGTTCATTTGTTCATTTGTTCATTTGTTCATTTGTTCATTTGTTCATTTGTTCATTTGTTCATTTGTTCATTTGTTCATTTGTTCATTTGTTCATTTGTTCATTTGTTCATTTGTTCATTTGTTCATTTGTTCATTTGTTCATTTGTTCATTTGTTCATTTGTTCATTTGTTCATTTGTTCATTTGTTCATTTGTTCATTTGTTCATTTGTTCATTTGTTCATTTGTTCATTTGTTCATTTGTTTCATTTGTTCATTTGTTCATTTGTTCATTTGTTCATTTGTTCATTTGTTCATTTGTTCATATGTTCAGTTGTTCATTTGTTCATTGGTTCGTTTGTTCATTGGTTCATTTGTTCATTTGTTCATTTGTTCATTTGTTCATTTGTTCATTTGTTCATTTGTTCATTTGTTCATTTGTTCATTTGTTCATTTGTTCATTAGTTCATTTGTCTTCATTTGTTCATTTGTTCATTTGTTCATTTGTTCATTTGTTCATTTGTTCATTTGTTCATTTGTTCATTGGTTCATTTGTTCATTTGTTCATTTGTTCATTTGTTCATTTGTTCATTTGTTCATTTGTTCATTTGTTCATTTGTTCATTTGTTCATTTGTTCATTTGTTCATTTGTTCATTTGTTCATTTGTTCATTTGTTCATTTGTTCATTTGTTCATTTGTTCATTTGTTCATTTGTTCATTTGTTCATTTGTTCATTCTTTCATTTGT
The DNA here is from genome assembly GCA_963855975.1 of Andrena chrysosceles. Classification (NCBI taxonomy): domain Eukaryota; kingdom Metazoa; phylum Arthropoda; class Insecta; order Hymenoptera; family Andrenidae; genus Andrena; species Andrena chrysosceles. The sequence continues at coordinate 52,432 of CAWLCU010000259.1, read as the reverse complement.
TCATTCTTTCATTTGTTCATTCGTTCATTCGTTCATTTGTTCATTTGTTCATTTGTTCACTTGTTCATTTGTTCATTTGTTCATTTGTTCATTTGTTCATTTGTTCATTTGTTCATTTGTTCATTTGTTCATTTGTTCATTTGTTCATTTGTTCATTTGTTCATTTGTTCATTTGTTCATTTGTTCATTTGTTCATTTGTTCAATTGTTCATTTGTTCATTTGTTCACTTGTTCATTTGTTCATTTGTTCATTTGTTCATTCTTTCATTTGTTCATTTGTTCATTTGTTCATTTGTTCATTTGTTCATTTGTTCATTTGTTCATTTGTTCATTTGTTCATTTGTTCATTTGTTCATTTGTTCATTTGTTCATTTGTTCATTTGTTCATTTGTTCATTTGTTCATTTGTTCATTTGTTCATTTGTTCATTTGTTCATTTGTTCATTTGTTCATTTGATCGTTTGTTCGTTTGTTCGTTTGTTCGTTTGTTCGTTTGTTCGTTTGTTCATTTGTTCATTTGTTCATTTGTTCATTTGTTCATTTGTTCATTTGTTCATTTGTTCATTTGTTCATTTGTTCATTGTTCATTTGTTCATTTGTTCATTTGTTCATTTGTTCATTTGTTCATTTGTTCATTTGTTCATTTGTTCATTTGTTCATTTGTTCATTTGTTCATTTGTTCATTTGTTCATTTGTTCATTTGTTCATTTGTTCATTTGTTCATTTGATCATTTGTTCATTTGTTCATTTGTTCATTTGTTCATTTGTTCATTTGTTCATTTGTTCATTTGTTCATTTGTTCATTTGTTCATTTGTTCATTTGTTCATTTGTTCATTTGTTCATTTGTTCATTTGTTCATTTGTTCATTTGTTCATTTGTTCATTTGTTCATTTGTTCATTTGTTCATTTGTTCATTTGTTCATTCTTTCATTTGTTCATTCGTTCATTTGTTCATTTGTTCATTCTTTCATTTGTTCATTCGTTCATTCGTTCATTTGTTCACTTGTTCATTTGTTCATTTGTTCATTTGTTCATTTGTTCATTTGTTCATTTGTTCATTTGTTCATTTGTTCATTTGTTCATTTGTTCATTTGTTCATTTGTTCATTTGTTCATTTGTTCATTTGTTCATTTGTTCATTTGTTCATTTGTTCATTTGTTCGTTTGTTCGTTTGTTCGTTTGTTCGTTTGTTCGTTTGTTCGTTTGTTCGTTTGTTCGTTTGTTCGTTTGTTCGTTTGTTCGTTTGTTCGTTTGTTCGTTTGTTCGTTTGTTCGTTTGTTCGTTTGTTCGTTTGTTCGTTTGTTCGTTTGTTCGTTTGTTCGTTTGTTCGTTTGTTCGTTTGTTCGTTTGTTCGTTTGTTCGTTTGTTCGTTTGTTCGTTTGTTCGTTTGTTCGTTTGTTCGTTTGTTCGTTTGTTCGTTTGTTCGTTTGTTCGTTTGTTCGTTTGTTCGTTTGTTCGTTTGTTCGTTTGTTCGTTTGTTCGTTTGTTCGTTTGTTCGTTTGTTCGTTTGTTCGTTTGTTCGTTTGTTCGTTTGTTCCTTTGTTCGTTTGTTCATTTGTTCATTTGTTCATTTGTTCATTTGTTCATTTGTTCATTTGTTCATTTGTTCATTTGTTCATTTGTTCATTTGTTCATTTGTTCATTTATTCATTTGTTCATTTGTTCATTTGTTCGTTTGTTCATTTGTTCATTTGTTCATTTGTTCATTTGTTCATTTGTTCATTTGTTCATTTGTTCATTTGTTCATTTGTTCATTTGTTCGTTTGTTCATTTGTTCATTTGTTCATTTGTTCATTTGTTCATTTGTTCATTTGTTCATTTGTTCATTTGTTCATTTGTTCATTTGTTCATTTGTTCATTCTTTCATTTGTTCATTCGTTCATTTGTTCATTTGTTCATTCTTTCATTTGTTCATTCGTTCATTCGTTCATTCGTTCATTCGTTCATTCGTTCACTTGTTCATTTGTTCATTTGTTCATTTGTTCATTTGTTCATTTGTTCCTTTGTTCATTTGTTCATTTGTTCATTTGTTCATTTGTTCATTTGTTCGTTTGTTCGTTTGTTCGTTTGTTCGTTTGTTCGTTTGTTCGTTTGTTCGTTTGTTCGTTTGTTCGTTTGTTCGTTTGTTCGTTTGTTCGTTTGTTCGTTTGTTCGTTTGTTCGTTTGTTCGTTTGTTCGTTTGTTCGTTTGTTCGTTTGTTCGTTTGTTCGTTTGTTCGTTTGTTCGTTTGTTCGTTTGTTCGTTTGTTCGTTTGTTCGTTTGTTCGTTTGTTCGTTTGTTCGTTTGTTCGTTTGTTCGTTTGTTCGTTTGTTCGTTTGTTCGTTTGTTCGTTTGTTCGTTTGTTCGTTTGTTCGTTTGTTCGTTTGTTCGTTTGTTCGTTTGTTCGTTTGTTCGTTTGTTCGTTTGTTCGTTTGTTCGTTTGTTCGTTTGTTCGTTTGTTCGTTTGTTCGTTTGTTCGTTTGTTCGTTTGTTCGTTTGTTCGTTTGTTCGTTTGTTCGTTTGTTCGTTTGTTCGTTTGTTCGTTTGTTCGTTTGTTCGTTTGTTCGTTTGTTCGTTTGTTCGTTTGTTCGTTTGATCGTTTGTTCGTTTGTTCGTTTGTTCGTTTGTTCGTTTGTTCGTTTGTTCGTTTGTTCATTTGTTCGTTTGTTCATTTGTTCATTTGTTCATTTGTTCATTTGTTCATTTGTTCATTTGTTCATATGTTCATTTGTTCATTTGTTCATTTGTTCATTTGTTCATTTGTTCATTTGTTCATTTGTTCATTTGTTCATTTGTTCATTTGTTCATTTGTTCATTTGTTCATTTGTTCATTTGTTCATTTGTTCATTTGTTCATTTGTTCATTTGTTCATTTGTTCATTTGTTCATTTGTTCATTTGTTCATTTGTTCATTTGTTCATTTGTTCATTTGTTCATTTGTTCATTTGTTCATTTGTTCATTTGTTCATTTGTTCATTTGTTCATTTGTTCATTTGTTCATTTGTTCATTTGTTCATTTGTTCATTTGTTCATTTGTTCATTTGTTCATTTGTTCATTTGTTCATTTGTTCATTTGTTCATTTGTTCATTTGTTCATTTGTTCATTTGTTCATTTGTTCATTTGTTCATTTGTTCATTTGTTCATTTGTTCATTTGTTCATTTGTTCATTTGTTCATTTGTTCATTTGTTCATTTGTTCATTTGTTCATTTGTTCATTTGTTCATTTGTTCATTTGTTCATTTGTTCATTTGTTCATTTGTTCATTTGTTCATTTGTTCATTTGTTCATTTGTTCATTTGTTCATTTGTTCATTTGTTCATTTGTTCATTTGTTCATATGTTCAGTTGTTCATTTGTTCATTGGTTCATTTGTTCATTTGTTCATTTGTTCATTTGTTCATTTGTTCATTTGTTCATTTGTTCATTTGTTCATTTGTTCATTTGTTCATTTGTTCATTTGTTCATTTGTTCATTTGTTCATTTGTTCATTTGTTCATTTGTTCATTTGTTCATTTGTTCATTTGTTCATTTGTTCATTTGTTCATTTGTTCATTTGTTCATTTGTTCATTTGTTCATTTGTTCATTTGTTCATTTGTTCATTTGTTCATTTGTTCATTTGTTCATTTGTTCATTTGTTCATTTGTTCATTTGTTCATTTGTTCATTTGTTCATTTGTTCATTTGTTCATTTGTTCATTTGTTCATTTGTTCATTTGTTCATTTGTTCATTTGTTCATTTGTTCATTTGTTCATTTGTTCATTTGTTCATTTGTTCATTCGTTCATTTGTTCATTTGTTCATTCTTTCATTTGTTCATTCGTTCATTTGTTCATTTGTTCATTTGTTCACTTGTTCATTTGTTCATTTGTTCATTTGTTCATTTGTTCATTTGTTCATTTGTTCATTTGTTCATTTGTTCATTTGTTCATTTGTTCATTTGTTCATTTGTTCATTTGTTCATTTGTTCATTTGTTCATTTGTTCATTTGTTCATTTGTTCATTTGTTCATTTGTTCATTTGTTCATTTGTTCATTTGTTCACTTGTTCATTTGTTCATTTGTTCATTTGTTCATTCTTTCATTTGTTCATTTGTTCATTTGTTCATTTGTTCATTTGTTCATTTGTTCATTTGTTCATTTGTTCATTTGTTCATTTGTTCATTTGTTCATTTGTTCATTTGTTCATTTGTTCATTTGTTCATTTGTTCATTTGTTCATTTGTTCATTTGTTCATTTGTTCATTTGTTCATTTGTTCATTTGTTCGTTTGTTCATTTGTTCGTTTGTTCGTTTGTTCGTTTGTTCGTTTGTTCGTTTGTTCGTTTGTTCGTTTGTTCGTTTGTTCGTTTCTTCGTTTGTTCGTTTGTTCGTTTGTTCGTTTGTTCGTTTGTTCGTTTGTTCGTTTCTTCGTTTGTTCGTTTGTTCGTTTGTTCGTTTGTTCGTTTGTTCGTTTGTTCGTTTGTTCGTTTGTTCATTTGTTCATTTGTTCATTTGTTCATTTGTTCATTTGTTCATTTGTTCATTTGTTCATTTGTTCATTTGTTCATTTGTTCATTTGTTCATTTTTTCATTTGTTCATTTGTTCATTTGTTCATTTGTTCATTTGTTCATTTGTTCATTTGTTCATTTGTTCATTTGTTCATTTGTTCATTTGTTCATTTGTTCATTTGTTCATTTGTTCATTTGTTCATTTGTTCATTTGTTCATTTGTTCATTTGTTCATTTGTTCATTCTTTCATTTGTTCATTCTTTCATTTGTTCATTCGTTCATTCGTTCATTTGTTCATTTGTTCATTTGTTCACTTGTTCATTTGTTCATTTGTTCATTTGTTCATTTGTTCATTTGTTCATTTGTTCATTTGTTCATTTGTTCATTTGTTCATTTGTTCATTTGTTCATTTGTTCATTTGTTCATTTGTTCATTTGTTCATTTGTTCATTTGTTCATTTGTTCATTTGTTCATTTGTTCATTTGTTCATTTGTTCATTTGTTCATTTGTTCACTTGTTCATTTGTTCATTTGTTCATTTGTTCATTCTTTCATTGGTTCATTTGTTCATTTGTTCATTTGTTCATTTGTTCATTTGTTCATTTGTTCATTTGTTCATTTGTTCATTTGTTCATTTGTTCATTTGTTCATTTGTTCATTTGTTCATTTGTTCATTTGTTCATTTGTTCATTTGTTCATTTGTTCATTTGTTCATTTGTTCATTTGTTCATTTGTTCGTTTGTTCGTTTGTTCGTTTGTTCGTTTGTTCGTTTGTTCATTTGTTCGATTGTTCGTTTGTTCGTTTGTTCGTTTGTTCGTTTGTTCGTTTGTTCGATTGTTCGTTTGTTCGTTTGTTCGTTTGTTCGTTTGTTCGTTTCTTCGTTTGTTCGTTTGTTCGTTTGTTCGTTTGTTCGTTTGTTCGTTTGTTCGTTTGTTCGTTTGTTCGTTTGTTCGTTTGTTCGTTTGTTCGTTTGTTCGTTTGTTCGTTTGTTCGTTTGTTCGTTTGTTCGTTCGTTCGTTTGTTCGTTCGTTCGTTCGTTCGTTCGTTTGTTCGTTTGTTCGTTTGTTCGTTTGTTCGTTTGTTCGTTTCTTCGTTTGTTCGTTTGTTCGTTTGTTCGTTTGTTCGTTTGTTCGTTTGTTCGTTTCTTCGTTTCTTCGTTTGTTCGTTTGTTCATTTGTTCGTTTGTTCATTTGTTCATTTGTTCATTTGTTCATTTGTTCATTTGTTCATTTGTTCATTTGTTCATTTGTTCATTTGTTCATTTGTTCATATGTTCATTTGTTCATTTGTTCATTTGTTCATTTGTTCATTTGTTCATTTGTTCATTTGTTCATTTGTTCATTTGTTCATTTGTTCATTTGTTCATTTGTTCATTTGTTCATTTGTTCATTTGTTCATTTGTTCATTTGTTCATTTGTTCATTTGTTCATTTGTTCATTTGTTCATTTGTTCATTTGTTCATTTGTTCATTTGTTCATTTGTTCATTTGTTCATTTGTTCATTTGTTCATTTGTTCATTTGTTCATTTGTTCACTTGTTCATTTGTTCATTTGTTCATTTGTTCATTTGTTCATTTGTTCATTTGTTCATTCTTTCATTTGTTCATTCTTTCATTTGTTCATTCGTTCATTCGTTCATTCGTTCATTTGTTCATTTGTTCATTTGTTCACTTGTTCATTTGTTCATTTGTTCATTTGTTCATTTGTTCATTTGTTCATTTGTTCATTTGTTCATTTGTTCATTTGTTCATTTGTTCATTTGTTCATTTGTTCATTTGTTCATTTGTTCATTTGTTCATTTGTTCATTTGTTCATTTGTTCATTTGTTCATTTGTTCATTTGTTCATTTGTTTATTTGTTCATTTGTTCACTTGTTCATTTGTTCATTTGTTCATTTGTTCATTCTTTCATTTGTTCATTTGTTCATTTGTTCATTTGTTCATTTGTTCATTTGTTCATTTGTTCATTTGTTCATTTGTTCATTTGTTCATTTGTTCATTTGTTCATTTGTTCATTTGTTCATTCTTTCATTTGTTCATTTGTTCATTTGTTCATTTGTTCATTTGTTCATTGGTTCATTGGTTCATTGGTTCATTGGTTCATTGGTTCATTGGTTCATTGGTTCATTGGTTCATTGGTTCATTGGTTCATTGGTTCATTGGTTCATTGGTTCATTGGTTCATTGGTTCATTGGTTCATTGGTTCATTGGTTCATTGGTTCATTGGTTCATTGGGTCATTGGTTCATTGGTTCATTGTTTCATTGGTTCATTGGTTCATTGGTTCATTGGATCATTGGTTCATTGGTTCATTGGTTCATTGGTTCATTGGTTCATTGGTTCATTGGTTAATTGGTTCATTGGTTCATTGGTTCATTGGTTCATTGGTTCATTGGTTCATTGGTTCATGTGTTCATTGGTTCATTGGGTCATTGGTTCTTTGGTTCTTTGGTTCATTGGTTCAGTGGTTCATTGGTTCATTGGTTCATTGGTTCATTGGTTCATTTGTTCATTTGTTCATTTGTTCATTTGTTCATTTGTTCATTTGTTCATTTGTTCATTTGTTCATTTGTTCATTTGTTTATTTGTTCGTTTGTTCGTTTGTTCGTTTGTTCGTTTGTTCATTTGTTCATTTGTTCATTTGTTCATTTGTTCATTTGTTCATATGTTCATTTGTTCATTTGTTCATTTGTTCATTTGTTCATTTGTTCATTTGTTCATTTGTTCATTTGTTCATTTGTTCATTTGTTCATTTGTTCATTTGTTCATTTGTTCATTTGTTCATTTGTTCATTTGTTCATTTGTTCATTTGTTCATTTGTTCATTTGTTCATTTGTTCATTTGTTCATTTGTTCATTTGTTCATTTGTTCATTTGTTCATTTGTTCATTTGTTCATTTGTTCATTTGTTCATTTGTTCATTTGTTCATTTGTTCATTTGTTCATTTGTTCATTTGTTCATTTGTTCATTTGTTCATTTGTTCATTTGTTCATTTGTTCATTTGTTCATTTGTTCATTTGTTCATTTGTTCATTTGTTCATTTGTTCATTTGTTCATTTGTTCATTTGTTCATTTGTTCATTTGTTCATTTGTTCATTTGTTCATTTGTTCATTTGTTCATTTGTTCATTTGTTCATTTGTTCATTTGTTCATTTGTTCATTTGTTCATTTGTTCATTTGTTCATTTGTTCATTTGTTCATTTGTTCATTTGTTCATTTGTTCATTTGTTCATTTGTTCATTTGTTCATTTGTTCATTTGTTCATTTGTTCATTTGTTCATTTGTTCATTTGTTCATTTGTTCATTTGTTCATTTGTTCATTTGTTCATTTGTTCATTTGTTCATTTGTTCATTTGTTCATTTGTTCATTTGTTCATTTGTTCATTTGTTCATTTGTTCATTTGTTCATTTGTTCATTTGTTCATTTGTTCATTTGTTCATTTGTTCATTTGTTCATTTGTTCATTTGTTCATTTGTTCATTTGTTCATTTGTTCATTTGTTCATTTGTTCATTTGTTCATTTGTTCATTTGTTCATTTGTTCATTTGTTCATTTGTTCATTTGTTCATTTGTTCATTTGTTCATTTGTTCATTTGTTCATTTGTTCATTTGTTCATTTGTTCATTTGTTCATTTGTTCATTTGTTCATTTGTTCATTTGTTCATTTGTTCATTTGTTCATTTGTTCATTTGCTCATTTGTTCATTTGTTCATTTGTTCATTTGTTCATTTGTTCATTTGTTCATTTGTTCATTTGATCATTTGTTCATTTGTTCATTTGTTCATTTGTTCATTTGTTCATTTGATCATTTGTTCATTTGTTCATTTGTTCATTTGTTCATTTGTTCATTTGTTCATTTGTTCATTTGTTCATTTGTTCATTTGTTCATTTGTTCATTTGTTCATTTGTTCATTTGTTCATTTGTTCATTTGTTCATTTGTTCATTTGTTCATTTGTTCATTTGTTCATTTGTTCATTTGTTCATTTGTTCATTTGTTCATTTGTTCATTTGTTCATTTGTTCATTTGTTCATTTGTTCATTTGTTCATTTGTTCATTTGTTCATTTGTTCAATTGTTCATTTGTTCATTTGTTCATTTGTTCATTTGTTCATTTGTTCATTTGTTCATTTGTTCATTCTTTCATTTGTTCATTCGTTCATTCGTTCATTCGTTCATTCGTTCATTCGTTCACTTGTTCATTTGTTCATTTGTTCATTTGTTCATTTGTTCATTTGTTCATTTGTTCATTTGTTCATTTGTTCATTTGTTCATTTGTTCATTTGTTCATTTGTTCATTTGTTCATTTGTTCATTTGTTCATTTGTTCATTTGTTCATTTGTTCATTTGTTCATTTGTTCATTTGTTCATTTGTTCATTTGTTCATTTGTTCATTTGTTCATTTGTTCATTTGTTCATTTGTTCATTTGTTCATTTGTTCATTTGTTCATTTGTTCATTTGTTCATTTGTTCATTTGTTCATTTGTTCATTTGTTCATTTGTTCATTTGTTCATTTGTTCATTTGTTCATTTGTTCATTTGTTCATTTGTTCATTTGTTCATTTGTTCATTTGTTCATTTGTTCATTTGTTCATTTGTTCATTTGTTCATTTGTTCATTTGTTCATTTGTTCATTTGTTCATTTGTTCATTTGTTCATTTGTTCATATGTTCAGTTGTTCATTTGTTCATTTGTTCATTGGTTCATTTGTTCATTGGTTCATTTGTTCATTTGTTCATTTGTTCATTTGTTCATTTGTTCATTTGTTCATTTGTTCATTTGTTCATTTGTTCATTTGTTCATTTGTTCATTTGTTCATTTGTTCATTAGTTCATTTGTTCATTTGTTCATTTGTTCATTTGTTCATTTGTTCATTTGTTCATTTGTTCATTTGTTCATTTGTTCATTTGTTCATTTGTTCATTTGTTCATTTGTTCATTTGTTCATTTGTTCATTTGTTCATTTGTTCATTTGTTCATTTGTTCATTTGTTCATTTGTTCATTTGTTCATTTGTTCATTTGTTCATTTGTTCATTTGTTCATTTGTTCATTTGTTCATTTGTTCATTTGTTCATTTGTTCATTTGTTCATTTGTTCATTTGTTCATTTGTTCATTTGTTCATTTGTTCATTTGTTCATTTGTTCATTTGTTCATTTGTTCATTTGTTCATTTGTTCATTTGTTCATTTGTTCATTTGTTCATATGTTCATTTGTTCATTTGTTCATTTGTTCATTTGTTCATTTGTTCATTTGTTCATTTGTTCATTTGTTCATTTGTTCATTTGTTCATTTGTTCATTTGTTCATTTGTTCATTTGTTCATTGTTTCATTGGTTCATTGGTTCATTGGTTCATTGGATCATTGGTTCATTGGTTCATTGGTTCATTGGTTCATTGGTTCATTGGTTCATTGGTTCATTGGTTAATTGGTTCATTGGTTCATTGGTTCATTGGTTCATTGGTTCATTGGTTCATTGGTTCATGTGTTCATTGGTTCATTGGGTCATTGGTTCTTTGGTTCTTTGGTTCATTGGTTCAGTGGTTCATTGGTTCATTGGTTCATTGGTTCATTGGTTCATTGGTTCATTTGTTCATTTGTTCATTTGTTCATTTGTTCATTTGTTCATTTGTTCATTTGTTCATTTGTTCATTTGTTCATTTGTTTATTTGTTCATTTGTTCGTTTGTTCGTTTGTTCGTTTGTTCGTTTGTTCGTTTGTTCGTTTGTTCATTTGTTCGTTTGTTCATTTGTTCATTTGTTCATTTGTTCATTTGTTCATTTGTTCATTTGTTCATTTGTTCATTTGTTCATTTGTTCATTTGTTCATTTGTTCATTTGTTCATTTGTTCATTTGTTCATTTGTTCATTTGTTCATTTGTTCATTTGTTCATTTGTTCATTTGTTCATTTGTTCATTTGTTCATTTGTTCATTTGTTCATTTGTTCATTTGTTCATTTGTTCATTTGTTCATTTGTTCATTTGTTCATTTGTTCATTTGTTCATTTGTTCATTTGTTCATTTGTTCATTTGTTCATTTGTTCATTTGTTCATTTGTTCATTTGTTCATTTGTTCATTTGTTCATTTGTTCATTTGTTCATTTGTTCATTTGTTCATTTGTTCATTTGTTCATTTGTTCATTTGTTCATTTGTTCATTTGTTCATTTGTTCATTTGTTCATTTGTTCATTTGTTCATTTGTTCATTTGTTCATTTGTTCATTTGTTCATTTGTTCATTTGTTCATTTGTTCATTTGTTCATTTGTTCATTTGTTCATTTGTTCATTTGTTCATTTGTTCATTTGTTCATTTGTTCATTTGTTCATTTGTTCATTTGTTCATTTGTTCATTTGTTCATTTGTTCATTTGTTCATTTGTTCATTTGTTCATTTGTTCATTTGTTCATTTGTTCATTTGTTCATTTGTTCATTTGTTCATTTGTTCATTTGTTCATTTGTTCATTTGTTCATTTGTTCATTTGTTCATTTGTTCATTTGTTCATTTGTTCATTTGTTCATTTGTTCATTTGTTCATTTGTTCATTTGTTCATTTGATCATTTGTTCATTTGTTCATTTGTTCATTTGTTCATTTGTTCATTTGTTCATTTGTTCATTTGTTCATTTGTTCATTTGTTCATTTGTTCATTTGTTCATTTGTTCATTTGTTCATTTGTTCATTTGTTCATTTGTTCATTTGTTCATTTGTTCATTTGTTCATTTGTTCATTTGTTCATTTGTTCATTTGTTCATTTGTTCATTTGTTCATTTGTTCATTTGTTCATTTGTTCATTTGTTCATTTGTTCATTTGTTCATTTGTTCATTTGTTCATTTGTTCATTTGTTCATTTGTTCATTTGTTCATTTGTTCATTTGTTCATTTGTTCAATTGTTCATTTGTTCATTTGTTCATTTGTTCATTTGTTCATTTGTTCATTTGTTCATTTGTTCATTCTTTCATTTGTTCATTCGTTCATTCGTTCATTCGTTCATTCGTTCATTCGTTCACTTGTTCATTTGTTCATTTGTTCATTTGTTCATTTGTTCATTTGTTCATTTGTTCATTTGTTCATTTGTTCATTTGTTCATTTGTTCATTTGTTCATTTGTTCATTTGTTCATTTGTTCATTTGTTCATTTGTTCATTTGTTCATTTGTTCATTTGTTCATTTGTTCATTTGTTCATTTGTTCATTTGTTCATTTGTTCATTTGTTCATTTGTTCATTTGTTCATTTGTTCATTTGTTCATTTGTTCATTTGTTCATTTGTTCATTTGTTCATTTGTTCATTTGTTCATTTGTTCATTTGTTCATTTGTTCATTTGTTCATTTGTTCATTTGTTCATTTGTTCATTTGTTCATTTGTTCATTTGTTCATTTGTTCATTTGTTCATTTGTTCATTTGTTCATTTGTTCATTTGTTCATTTGTTCATTTGTTCATTTGTTCATTTGTTCATTTGTTCATTTGTTCATTTGTTCATATGTTCAGTTGTTCATTTGTTCATTGGTTCATTTGTTCATTGGTTCATTTGTTCATTTGTTCATTTGTTCATTTGTTCATTTGTTCATTTGTTCATTTGTTCATTTGTTCATTTGTTCATTTGTTCATTTGTTCATTTGTTCATTTGTTCATTAGTTCATTTGTTCATTTGTTCATTTGTTCATTTGTTCATTTGTTCATTTGTTCATTTGTTCATTTGTTCATTTGTTCATTTGTTCATTTGTTCATTTGTTCATTTGTTCATTTGTTCATTTGTTCATTTGTTCATTTGTTCATTTGTTCATTTGTTCATTTGTTCATTTGTTCATTTGTTCATTTGTTCATTTGTTCATTTGTTCATTTGTTCATTTGTTCATTTGTTCATTTGTTCATTTGTTCATTTGTTCATTTGTTCATTTGTTCATTTGTTCATTTGTTCATTCTTTCATTTGTTCATTTGTTCATTTGTTCATTTGTTCATTTGTTCATTTGTTCATTTGTTCATTTGTTCATTTGTTCATATGTTCATTTGTTCATTTGTTCATTTGTTCATTTGTTCATTTGTTCATTTGTTCATTTGTTCATTTGTTCATTTGTTCATTTGTTCATTTGTTCATTTGTTCATTTGTTCGTTTGTTCATTTGTTCGTTTGTTCGTTTGTTCGTTTGTTCGTTTGTTCGTTTGTTCGTTTGTTCGTTTGTTCGTTTGTTCGTTTCTTCGTTTGTTCGTTTGTTCGTTTGTTCGTTTGTTCGTTTGTTCGTTTCTTCGTTTGTTCGTTTGTTCGTTTGTTCGTTTGTTCGTTTGTTCGTTTGTTCGTTTGTTCGTTTGTTCATTTGTTCATTTGTTCATTTGTTCATTTGTTCATTTGTTCATTTGTTCATTTGTTCATTTGTTCATTTGTTCATTTGTTCATTTGTTCATTTTTTCATTTGTTCATTTGTTCATTTGTTCATTTGTTCATTTGTTCATTTGTTCATTTGTTCATTTGTTCATTTGTTCATTTGTTCATTTGTTCATTTGTTCATTTGTTCATTTGTTCATTTGTTCATTTGTTCATTTGTTCATTTGTTCATTTGTTCATTTGTTCATTCTTTCATTTGTTCATTCTTTCATTTGTTCATTCGTTCATTCGTTCATTTGTTCATTTGTTCATTTGTTCACTTGTTCATTTGTTCATTTGTTCATTTGTTCATTTGTTCATTTGTTCATTTGTTCATTTGTTCATTTGTTCATTTGTTCATTTGTTCATTTGTTCATTTGTTCATTTGTTCATTTGTTCATTTGTTCATTTGTTCATTTGTTCATTTGTTCATTTGTTCATTTGTTCATTTGTTCATTTGTTCATTTGTTCATTTGTTCATTTGTTCACTTGTTCATTTGTTCATTTGTTCATTTGTTCATTCTTTCATTGGTTCATTTGTTCATTTGTTCATTTGTTCATTTGTTCATTTGTTCATTTGTTCATTTGTTCATTTGTTCATTTGTTCATTTGTTCATTTGTTCATTTGTTCATTTGTTCATTTGTTCATTTGTTCATTTGTTCATTTGTTCATTTGTTCATTTGTTCATTTGTTCATTTGTTCATTTGTTCATTTGTTCGTTTGTTCGTTTGTTCGTTTGTTCGTTTGTTCGTTTGTTCATTTGTTCGATTGTTCGTTTGTTCGTTTGTTCGTTTGTTCGTTTGTTCGTTTGTTCGATTGTTCGTTTGTTCGTTTGTTCGTTTGTTCGTTTGTTCGTTTCTTCGTTTGTTCGTTTGTTCGTTTGTTCGTTTGTTCGTTTGTTCGTTTGTTCGTTTGTTCGTTTGTTCGTTTGTTCGTTTGTTCGTTTGTTCGTTTGTTCGTTTGTTCGTTTGTTCGTTTGTTCGTTCGTTCGTTTGTTCGTTCGTTCGTTCGTTCGTTCGTTTGTTCGTTTGTTCGTTTGTTCGTTTGTTCGTTTGTTCGTTTCTTCGTTTGTTCGTTTGTTCGTTTGTTCGTTTGTTCGTTTGTTCGTTTGTTCGTTTCTTCGTTTCTTCGTTTGTTCGTTTGTTCATTTGTTCGTTTGTTCATTTGTTCATTTGTTCATTTGTTCATTTGTTCATTTGTTCATTTGTTCATTTGTTCATTTGTTCATTTGTTCATTTGTTCATATGTTCATTTGTTCATTTGTTCATTTGTTCATTTGTTCATTTGTTCATTTGTTCATTTGTTCATTTGTTCATTTGTTCATTTGTTCATTTGTTCATTTGTTCATTTGTTCATTTGTTCATTTGTTCATTTGTTCATTTGTTCATTTGTTCATTTGTTCATTTGTTCATTTGTTCATTTGTTCATTTGTTCATTTGTTCATTTGTTCATTTGTTCATTTGTTCATTTGTTCATTTGTTCATTTGTTCATTTGTTCATTTGTTCATTTGTTCACTTGTTCATTTGTTCATTTGTTCATTTGTTCATTTGTTCATTTGTTCATTTGTTCATTCTTTCATTTGTTCATTCTTTCATTTGTTCATTCGTTCATTCGTTCATTCGTTCATTTGTTCATTTGTTCATTTGTTCATTTGTTCACTTGTTCATTTGTTCATTTGTTCATTTGTTCATTTGTTCATTTGTTCATTTGTTCATTTGTTCATTTGTTCATTTGTTCATTTGTTCATTTGTTCATTTGTTCATTTGTTCATTTGTTCATTTGTTCATTTGTTCATTTGTTCATTTGTTCATTTGTTCATTTGTTTATTTGTTCATTTGTTCACTTGTTCATTTGTTCATTTGTTCATTTGTTCATTCTTTCATTTGTTCATTTGTTCATTTGTTCATTTGTTCATTTGTTCATTTGTTCATTTGTTCATTTGTTCATTTGTTCATTTGTTCATTTGTTCATTTGTTCATTTGTTCATTTGTTCATTCTTTCATTTGTTCATTTGTTCATTTGTTCATTTGTTCATTTGTTCATTGGTTCATTGGTTCATTGGTTCATTGGTTCATTGGTTCATTGGTTCATTGGTTCATTGGTTCATTGGTTCATTGGTTCATTGGTTCATTGGTTCATTGGTTCATTGGTTCATTGGTTCATTGGTTCATTGGTTCATTGGTTCATTGGTTCATTGGTTCATTGGGTCATTGGTTCATTGGTTCATTGTTTCATTGGTTCATTGGTTCATTGGTTCATTGGATCATTGGTTCATTGGTTCATTGGTTCATTGGTTCATTGGTTCATTGGTTCATTGGTTAATTGGTTCATTGGTTCATTGGTTCATTGGTTCATTGGTTCATTGGTTCATTGGTTCATGTGTTCATTGGTTCATTGGGTCATTGGTTCTTTGGTTCTTTGGTTCATTGGTTCAGTGGTTCATTGGTTCATTGGTTCATTGGTTCATTGGTTCATTTGTTCATTTGTTCATTTGTTCATTTGTTCATTTGTTCATTTGTTCATTTGTTCATTTGTTCATTTGTTCATTTGTTTATTTGTTCGTTTGTTCGTTTGTTCGTTTGTTCGTTTGTTCATTTGTTCATTTGTTCATTTGTTCATTTGTTCATTTGTTCATATGTTCATTTGTTCATTTGTTCATTTGTTCATTTGTTCATTTGTTCATTTGTTCATTTGTTCATTTGTTCATTTGTTCATTTGTTCATTTGTTCATTTGTTCATTTGTTCATTTGTTCATTTGTTCATTTGTTCATTTGTTCATTTGTTCATTTGTTCATTTGTTCATTTGTTCATTTGTTCATTTGTTCATTTGTTCATTTGTTCATTTGTTCATTTGTTCATTTGTTCATTTGTTCATTTGTTCATTTGTTCATTTGTTCATTTGTTCATTTGTTCATTTGTTCATTTGTTCATTTGTTCATTTGTTCATTTGTTCATTTGTTCATTTGTTCATTTGTTCATTTGTTCATTTGTTCATTTGTTCATTTGTTCATTTGTTCATTTGTTCATTTGTTCATTTGTTCATTTGTTCATTTGTTCATTTGTTCATTTGTTCATTTGTTCATTTGTTCATTTGTTCATTTGTTCATTTGTTCATTTGTTCATTTGTTCATTTGTTCATTTGTTCATTTGTTCATTTGTTCATTTGTTCATTTGTTCATTTGTTCATTTGTTCATTTGTTCATTTGTTCATTTGTTCATTTGTTCATTTGTTCATTTGTTCATTTGTTCATTTGTTCATTTGTTCATTTGTTCATTTGTTCATTTGTTCATTTGTTCATTTGTTCATTTGTTCATTTGTTCATTTGTTCATTTGTTCATTTGTTCATTTGTTCATTTGTTCATTTGTTCATTTGTTCATTTGTTCATTTGTTCATTTGTTCATTTGTTCATTTGTTCATTTGTTCATTTGTTCATTTGTTCATTTGTTCATTTGTTCATTTGTTCATTTGTTCATTTGTTCATTTGTTCATTTGTTCATTTGTTCATTTGTTCATTTGTTCATTTGTTCATTTGTTCATTTGTTCATTTGTTCATTTGTTCATTTGTTCATTTGTTCATTTGTTCATTTGTTCATTTGTTCATTTGTTCATTTGTTCATTTGTTCATTTGCTCATTTGTTCATTTGTTCATTTGTTCATTTGTTCATTTGTTCATTTGTTCATTTGTTCATTTGATCATTTGTTCATTTGTTCATTTGTTCATTTGTTCATTTGTTCATTTGTTCATTTGTTCATTTGTTCATTTGTTCATTTGTTCATTTGTTCATTTGTTCATTTGTTCATTTGTTCATTTGTTCATTTGTTCATTTGTTCATTTGTTCATTTGTTCATTTGTTCATTTGTTCATTTGTTCATTTGTTCATTTGTTCATTTGTTCATTTGTTCATTTGTTCATTTGTTCATTTGTTCATTTGTTCATTTGTTCATTTGTTCATTTGTTCATTTGTTCATTTGTTCATTTGTTCATTTGTTCATTTGTTCATTTGTTCATTTGTTCAATTGTTCATTTGTTCATTTGTTCATTTGTTCATTTGTTCATTTGTTCATTTGTTCATTTGTTCATTCTTTCATTTGTTCATTCGTTCATTCGTTCATTCGTTCATTCGTTCATTCGTTCACTTGTTCATTTGTTCATTTGTTCATTTGTTCATTTGTTCATTTGTTCATTTGTTCATTTGTTCATTTGTTCATTTGTTCATTTGTTCATTTGTTCATTTGTTCATTTGTTCATTTGTTCATTTGTTCATTTGTTCATTTGTTCATTTGTTCATTTGTTCATTTGTTCATTTGTTCATTTGTTCATTTGTTCATTTGTTCATTTGTTCATTTGTTCATTTGTTCATTTGTTCATTTGTTCATTTGTTCATTTGTTCATTTGTTCATTTGTTCATTTGTTCATTTGTTCATTTGTTCATTTGTTCATTTGTTCATTTGTTCATTTGTTCATTTGTTCATTTGTTCATTTGTTCATTTGTTCATTTGTTCATTTGTTCATTTGTTCATTTGTTCATTTGTTCATTTGTTCATTTGTTCATTTGTTCATTTGTTCATTTGTTCATTTGTTCATTTGTTCATATGTTCAGTTGTTCATTTGTTCATTTGTTCATTGGTTCATTTGTTCATTGGTTCATTTGTTCATTTGTTCATTTGTTCATTTGTTCATTTGTTCATTTGTTCATTTGTTCATTTGTTCATTTGTTCATTTGTTCATTTGTTCATTTGTTCATTTGTTCATTAGTTCATTTGTTCATTTGTTCATTTGTTCATTTGTTCATTTGTTCATTTGTTCATTTGTTCATTTGTTCATTTGTTCATTTGTTCATTTGTTCATTTGTTCATTTGTTCATTTGTTCATTTGTTCATTTGTTCATTTGTTCATTTGTTCATTTGTTCATTTGTTCATTTGTTCATTTGTTCATTTGTTCATTTGTTCATTTGTTCATTTGTTCATTTGTTCATTTGTTCATTTGTTCATTTGTTCATTTGTTCATTTGTTCATTTGTTCATTTGTTCATTTGTTCATTTGTTCATTTGTTCATTTGTTCATTTGTTCATTTGTTCATTTGTTCATTTGTTCATTTGTTCATTTGTTCATATGTTCATTTGTTCATTTGTTCATTTGTTCATTTGTTCATTTGTTCATTTGTTCATTTGTTCATTTGTTCATTTGTTCATTTGTTCATTTGTTCATTTGTTCATTTGTTCATTTGTTCATTTGTTCATTGTTTCATTGGTTCATTGGTTCATTGGTTCATTGGATCATTGGTTCATTGGTTCATTGGTTCATTGGTTCATTGGTTCATTGGTTCATTGGTTCATTGGTTAATTGGTTCATTGGTTCATTGGTTCATTGGTTCATTGGTTCATTGGTTCATTGGTTCATTGGTTCATTGGTTCATGTGTTCATTGGTTCATTGGGTCATTGGTTCTTTGGTTCTTTGGTTCATTGGTTCAGTGGTTCATTGGTTCATTGGTTCATTGGTTCATTGGTTCATTTGTTCATTTGTTCATTTGTTCATTTGTTCATTTGTTCATTTGTTCATTTGTTCATTTGTTCATTTGTTCATTTGTTTATTTGTTCATTTGTTCGTTTGTTCGTTTGTTCGTTTGTTCGTTTGTTCGTTTGTTCGTTTGTTCATTTGTTCGTTTGTTCATTTGTTCATTTGTTCATTTGTTCATTTGTTCATTTGTTCATTTGTTCATTTGTTCATTTGTTCATTTGTTCATTTGTTCATTTGTTCATTTGTTCATTTGTTCATTTGTTCATTTGTTCATTTGTTCATTTGTTCATTTGTTCATTTGTTCATTTGTTCATTTGTTCATTTGTTCATTTGTTCATTTGTTCATTTGTTCATTTGTTCATTTGTTCATTTGTTCATTTGTTCATTTGTTCATTTGTTCATTTGTTCATTTGTTCATTTGTTCATTTGTTCATTTGTTCATTTGTTCATTTGTTCATTTGTTCATTTGTTCATTTGTTCATTTGTTCATTTGTTCATTTGTTCATTTGTTCATTTGTTCATTTGTTCATTTGTTCATTTGTTCATTTGTTCATTTGTTCATTTGTTCATTTGTTCATTTGTTCATTTGTTCATTTGTTCATTTGTTCATTTGTTCATTTGTTCATTTGTTCATTTGTTCATTTGTTCATTTGTTCATTTGTTCATTTGTTCATTTGTTCATTTGTTCATTTGTTCATTTGTTCATTTGTTCATTTGTTCATTTGTTCATTTGTTCATTTGTTCATTTGTTCATTTGTTCATTTGTTCATTTGTTCATTTGTTCATTTGTTCATTTGTTCATTTGTTCATTTGTTCATTTGTTCATTTGTTCATTTGTTCATTTGTTCATTTGTTCATTTGTTCATTTGTTCATTTGTTCATTTGTTCATTTGTTCATTTGTTCATTTGTTCATTTGTTCATTTGTTCATTTGTTCATTTGTTCATTTGTTCATTTGTTCATTTGATCATTTGTTCATTTGTTCATTTGTTCATTTGTTCATTTGTTCATTTGTTCATTTGTTCATTTGTTCATTTGTTCATTTGTTCATTTGTTCATTTGTTCATTTGTTCATTTGTTCATTTGTTCATTTGTTCATTTGTTCATTTGTTCATTTGTTCATTTGTTCATTTGTTCATTTGTTCATTTGTTCATTTGTTCATTTGTTCATTTGTTCATTTGTTCATTTGTTCATTTGTTCATTTGTTCATTTGTTCATTTGTTCATTTGTTCATTTGTTCATTTGTTCATTTGTTCATTTGTTCATTTGTTCATTTGTTCATTTGTTCATTTGTTCATTTGTTCATTTGTTCAATTGTTCATTTGTTCATTTGTTCATTTGTTCATTTGTTCATTTGTTCATTTGTTCATTTGTTCATTCTTTCATTTGTTCATTCGTTCATTCGTTCATTCGTTCATTCGTTCATTCGTTCACTTGTTCATTTGTTCATTTGTTCATTTGTTCATTTGTTCATTTGTTCATTTGTTCATTTGTTCATTTGTTCATTTGTTCATTTGTTCATTTGTTCATTTGTTCATTTGTTCATTTGTTCATTTGTTCATTTGTTCATTTGTTCATTTGTTCATTTGTTCATTTGTTCATTTGTTCATTTGTTCATTTGTTCATTTGTTCATTTGTTCATTTGTTCATTTGTTCATTTGTTCATTTGTTCATTTGTTCATTTGTTCATTTGTTCATTTGTTCATTTGTTCATTTGTTCATTTGTTCATTTGTTCATTTGTTCATTTGTTCATTTGTTCATTTGTTCATTTGTTCATTTGTTCATTTGTTCATTTGTTCATTTGTTCATTTGTTCATTTGTTCATTTGTTCATTTGTTCATTTGTTCATTTGTTCATTTGTTCATTTGTTCATTTGTTCATTTGTTCATTTGTTCATATGTTCAGTTGTTCATTTGTTCATTGGTTCATTTGTTCATTGGTTCATTTGTTCATTTGTTCATTTGTTCATTTGTTCATTTGTTCATTTGTTCATTTGTTCATTTGTTCATTTGTTCATTTGTTCATTTGTTCATTTGTTCATTTGTTCATTAGTTCATTTGTTCATTTGTTCATTTGTTCATTTGTTCATTTGTTCATTTGTTCATTTGTTCATTTGTTCATTTGTTCATTTGTTCATTTGTTCATTTGTTCATTTGTTCATTTGTTCATTTGTTCATTTGTTCATTTGTTCATTTGTTCATTTGTTCATTTGTTCATTTGTTCATTTGTTCATTTGTTCATTTGTTCATTTGTTCATTTGTTCATTTGTTCATTTGTTCATTTGTTCATTTGTTCATTTGTTCATTTGTTCATTTGTTCATTTGTTCATTTGTTCATTTGTTCATTTGTTCATTTGTTCATTTGTTCATTTGTTCATTTGTTCATTTGTTCATTTGTTCATTTGTTCATTTGTTCATATGTTCATTTGTTCATTTGTTCATTTGTTCATTTGTTCATTTGTTCATTTGTTCATTTGTTCATTTGTTCATTTGTTCATTTGTTCATTTGTTCATTTGTTCATTTGTTCATTTGTTCATTGTTTCATTGGTTCATTGGTTCATTGGTTCATTGGATCATTGGTTCATTGGTTCATTGGTTCATTGGTTCATTGGTTCATTGGTTCATTGGTTCATTGGTTCATTGGTTAATTGGTTCATTGGTTCATTGGTTCATTGGTTCATTGGTTCATTGGTTCATTGGTTCATGTGTTCATTGGTTCATTGGGTCATTGGTTCTTTGGTTCTTTGGTTCATTGGTTCAGTGGTTCATTGGTTCATTGGTTCATTGGTTCATTGGTTCATTTGTTCATTTGTTCATTTGTTCATTTGTTCATTTGTTCATATGTTCATTTGTTCATTTGTTCATTTGTTCATTTGTTTATTTGTTCATTTGTTCGTTTGTTCGTTTGTTCGTTTGTTCGTTTGTTCGTTTGTTCGTTTGTTCATTTGTTCGTTTGTTCATTTGTTCATTTGTTCATTTGTTCATTTGTTCATTTGTTCATTTGTTCATTTGTTCATTTGTTCATTTGTTCATTTGTTCATTTGTTCATTTGTTCATTTGTTCATTTGTTCATTTGTTCATTTGTTCATTTGTTCATCTGTTCATTTGTTCATTTGTTCATTTGTTCATTTGTTCATTTGTTCATTTGTTCATTTGTTCATTTGTTCATTTGTTCATTTGTTCATTTGTTCATTTGTTCATTTGTTCATTTGTTCATTTGTTCATTTGTTCATTTGTTCATTTGTTCATTTGTTCATTTGTTCATTTGTTCATTTGTTCATTTGTTCATTTGTTCATTTGTTCATTTGTTCATTTGTTCATTTGTTCATTTGTTCATTTGTTCATTTGTTCATTTGTTCATTTGTTCATTTGTTCATTTGTTCATTTGTTCATTTGTTCATTTGTTCATTTGTTCATTTGTTCATTTGTTCATTTGTTCATTTGTTCATTTGTTCATTTGTTCATTTGTTCATTTGTTCATTTGTTCATTTGTTCATTTGTTCATTTGTTCATTTGTTCATTTGTTCATTTGTTCATTTGTTCATTTGTTCATTTGTTCATTTGTTCATTTGTTCATTTGTTCATTTGTTCATTTGTTCATTTGTTCATTTGTTCATTTGTTCATTTGTTCATTTGTTCATTTGTTCATTTGTTCATTTGTTCATTTGTTCATTTGTTCATTTGTTCATTTGTTCATTTGTTCATTTGTTCATTTGTTCATTTGTTCATTTGTTCATTTGTTCATTTGTTCATTTGTTCATTTGTTCATTTGTTCATTTGTTCATTTGTTCATTTGTTCATTTGTTCATTTGTTCATTTGTTCATTTGTTCATTTGTTCATTTGTTCATTTGTTCATTTGTTCATTTGTTCATTTGTTCATTTGTTCATTTGTTCATTTGTTCATTTGTTCATTTGTTCATTTGTTCATTTGTTCATTTGTTCATTTGTTCATTTGTTCATTTGTTCATTTGTTCATTTGTTCATTTGTTCATTTGTTCATTTGTTCATTTGTTCATTTGTTCATTTGTTCATTTGTTCATTTGTTCATTTGTTCATTTGTTCATTTGTTCATTTGTTCATTTGTTCATTTGTTCATTTGTTCATTTGTTCATTTGTTCATTTGTTCATTTGTTCATTTGTTCATTTGTTCATTTGTTCATTTGTTCATTTGTTCATTTGTTCATTTGTTCATTTGTTCATTTGTTCATTTGTTCATTTGTTCATTTGTTCATTTGTTCATTTGTTCATTTGTTCATTTGTTCATTTGTTCATTTGTTCATTTGTTCATTTGTTCATTTGTTCATTTGTTCATTTGTTCATTTGTTCATTTGTTCATTTGTTCATTTGTTCATTTGTTCATTTGTTCATTTGTTCATTTGTTCATTTGTTCATTTGTTCATTTGTTCATTTGTTCATTTGTTCATTTGTTCATTTGTTCATTTGTTCATTTGTTCATTTGTTCATTTGTTCATTTGTTCATTTGTTCATTTGTTCATTTGTTCATTTGTTCATTTGTTCATTTGTTCATTTGTTCATTTGTTCATTTGTTCATTTGTTCATTTGTTCATTTGTTCATTTGTTCATTTGTTCATTTGTTCATTTGTTCATTTGTTCATTTGTTCATTTGTTCATTTGTTCATTTGTTCATTTGTTCATTTGTTCATTTGTTCATTTGTTCATTTGTTCATTTGTTCATTTGTTCATTTGTTCATTTGTTCATTTGTTCATTTGTTCATTTGTTCATTTGTTCATTTGTTCATTTGTTCATTTGTTCATTTGTTCATTTGTTCATTTGTTCATTTGTTCATTTGTTCATTTGTTCATTTGATCATTTGTTCATTTGTTCATTTGTTCATTTGTTCATTTGTTCATTTGTTCATTTGTTCATTTGTTCATTTGTTCATTTGTTCATTTGTTCATTTGTTCATTTGTTCATTTGTTCATTTGTTCATTTGTTCATTTGTTCATTTGTTCATTTGTTCATTTGTTCATTTGTTCATTTGTTCATTTGTTCATTTGTTCATTTGTTCATTTGTTCATTTGTTCATTTGTTCATTTGTTCATTTGTTCATTTGTTCATTTGTTCATTTGTTCTTTTGTTCATTTGTTCATTTGTTCATTTGTTCATTTGTTCATTTGTTCATTTGTTCATTTGTTCATTTGTTCATTTGTTCATTTGTTCATTTGTTCATTTGTTCATTTGTTCATTTGATCATTTGTTCATTTGTTCATTTGTTCATTTGTTCATTTGTTCATTTGATCATTTGTTCATTTGTTCATTTGTTCATTTGTTCATTTGTTCATTTGTTCATTTGTTCATTTGTTCATTTGTTCATTTGTTCATTTGTTCATTTGTTCATTTGTTCATTTGTTCATTTGTTCATTTGTTCATTTGTTCATTTGTTCATTTGTTCATTTGTTCATTTGTTCATTTGTTCATTTGTTCATTTGTTCATTTGTTCATTTGTTCATTTGTTCATTTGTTCATTTGTTCATTTGTTCATTTGTTCATTTGTTCATTTGTTCATTTGTTCATTTGTTCATTTGTTCAATTGTTCATTTGTTCATTTGTTCATTTGTTCATTTGTTCATTTGTTCATTTGTTCATTTGTTCATTCTTTCATTTGTTCATTCGTTCATTCGTTCATTCGTTCATTCGTTCATTCGTTCACTTGTTCATTTGTTCATTTGTTCATTTGTTCATTTGTTCATTTGTTCATTTGTTCATTTGTTCATTTGTTCATTTGTTCATTTGTTCATTTGTTCATTTGTTCATTTGTTCATTTGTTCATTTGTTCATTTGTTCATTTGTTCATTTGTTCATTTGTTCATTTGTTCATTTGTTCATTTGTTCATTTGTTCATTTGTTCATTTGTTCATTTGTTCATTTGTTCATTTGTTCATTTGTTCATTTGTTCATTTGTTCATTTGTTCATTTGTTCATTTGTTCATTTGTTCATTTGTTCATTTGTTCATTTGTTCATTTGTTCATTTGTTCATTTGTTCATTTGTTCATTTGTTCATTTGTTCATTTGTTCATTTGTTCATTTGTTCATTTGTTCATTTGTTCATTTGTTCATTTGTTCATTTGTTCATTTGTTCATTTGTTCATTTGTTCATTTGTTCATTTGTTCATTTGTTCATTTGTTCATTTGTTCATTTGTTCATTTGTTCATTTGTTCATATGTTCAGTTGTTCATTTGTTCATTGGTTCATTTGTTCATTGGTTCATTTGTTCATTTGTTCATTTGTTCATTTGTTCATTTGTTCATTTGTTCATTTGTTCATTTGTTCATTTGTTCATTTGTTCATTTGTTCATTTGTTCATTTGTTCATTAGTTCATTTGTTCATTTGTTCATTTGTTCATTTGTTCATTTGTTCATTTGTTCATTTGTTCATTTGTTCATTTGTTCATTTGTTCATTTGTTCATTTGTTCATTTTTTCATTTGTTCATTTGTTCATTTGTTCATTTGTTCATTTGTTCATTTGTTCATTTGTTCATTTGTTCATTTGTTCATTTGTTCATTTGTTCATTTGTTCATTTGTTCATTTGTTCATTTGTTCATTTGTTCATTTGTTCATTTGTTCATTTGTTCATTTGTTCATTTGTTCATTTGTTCATTTGTTCATTTGTTCATTTGTTCATTTGTTCATTTGTTCATTTGTTCATTTGTTCATTTGTTCATTTGTTCATTTGTTCATATGTTCATTTGTTCATTTGTTCATTTGTTCATTTGTTCATTTGTTCATTTGTTCATTTGTTCATTTGTTCATTTGTTCATTTGTTCATTTGTTCATTTGTTCATTTGTTCATTTGTTCATTTGTTCATTGTTTCATTGGTTCATTGGTTCATTGGTTCATTGGATCATTGGTTCATTGGTTCATTGGTTCATTGGTTCATTGGTTCATTGGTTCATTGGTTCATTGGTTAATTGGTTCATTGGTTCATTGGTTCATTGGTTCATTGGTTCATTGGTTCATTGGTTCATTGGTTCATGTGTTCATTGGTTCATTGGGTCATTGGTTCTTTGGTTCTTTGGTTCATTGGTTCAGTGGTTCATTGGTTCATTGGTTCATTGGTTCATTGGTTCATTTGTTCATTTGTTCATTTGTTCATTTGTTCATTTGTTCATTTGTTCATTTGTTCATTTGTTCATTTGTTCATTTGTTTATTTGTTCATTTGTTCGTTTGTTCGTTTGTTCGTTTGTTCGTTTGTTCGTTTGTTCGTTTGTTCGTTTGTTCATTTGTTCGTTTGTTCATTTGTTCATTTGTTCATTTGTTCATTTGTTCATTTGTTCATTTGTTCATTTGTTCATTTGTTCATTTGTTCATTTGTTCATTTGTTCATTTGTTCATTTGTTCATTTGTTCATTTGTTCATTTGTTCATTTGTTCATTTGTTCATTTGTTCATTTGTTCATTTGTTCATTTGTTCATTTGTTCATTTGTTCATTTGTTCATTTGTTCATTTGTTCATTTGTTCATTTGTTCATTTGTTCATTTGTTCATTTGTTCATTTGTTCATTTGTTCATTTGTTCATTTGTTCATTTGTTCATTTGTTCATTTGTTCATTTGTTCATTTGTTCATTTGTTCATTTGTTCATTTGTTCATTTGTTCATTTGTTCATTTGTTCATTTGTTCATTTGTTCATTTGTTCATTTGTTCATTTGTTCATTTGTTCATTTGTTCATTTGTTCATTTGTTCATTTGTTCATTTGTTCATTTGTTCATTTGTTCATTTGTTCATTTGTTCATTTGTTCATTTGTTCATTTGTTCATTTGTTCATTTGTTCATTTGTTCATTTGTTCATTTGTTCATTTGTTCATTTGTTCATTTGTTCATTTGTTCATTTGTTCATTTGTTCATTTGTTCATTTGTTCATTTGTTCATTTGTTCATTTGTTCATTTGTTCATTTGTTCATTTGTTCATTTGTTCATTTGTTCATTTGTTCATTTGTTCATTTGTTCATTTGTTCATTTGTTCATTTGTTCATTTGTTCATTTGTTCATTTGTTCATTTGTTCATTTGTTCATTTGTTCATTTGTTCATTTGTTCATTTGTTCATTTGTTCATTTGTTCATTTGTTCATTTGTTCATTTGTTCATTTGTTCATTTGTTCATTTGTTCATTTGTTCATTTGTTCATTTGTTCATTTGTTCATTTGATCATTTGTTCATTTGTTCATTTGTTCATTTGTTCATTTGTTCATTTGTTCATTTGTTCATTTGTTCATTTGTTCATTTGTTCATTTGTTCATTTGTTCATTTGTTCATTTGTTCATTTGTTCATTTGTTCATTTGTTCATTTGTTCATTTGTTCATTTGTTCATTTGTTCATTTGTTCATTTGTTCATTTGTTCATTTGTTCATTTGTTCATTTGTTCATTTGTTCATTTGTTCATTTGTTCATTTGTTCATTTGTTCATTTGTTCATTTGTTCATTTGTTCATTTGTTCATTTGTTCATTTGTTCATTTGTTCATTTGTTCATTTGTTCATTTGTTCATTTGTTCATTTGTTCATTTGTTCATTTGTTCATTTGTTCATTTGTTCATTTGTTCATTTGTTCATTTGTTCATTTGTTCATTTGTTCATTTGTTCATTTGTTCAATTGTTCATTTGTTCATTTGTTCATTTGTTCATTTGTTCATTTGTTCATTTGTTCATTTGTTCATTTGTTCATTTGTTCATTTGTTCATTCTTTCATTTGTTCATTCGTTCATTCGTTCATTCGTTCATTCGTTCATTCGTTCACTTGTTCATTTGTTCATTTGTTCATTTGTTCATTTGTTCATTTGTTCATTTGTTCATTTGTTCATTTGTTCATTTGTTCATTTGTTCATTTGTTCATTTGTTCATTTGTTCATTTGTTCATTTGTTCATTTGTTCATTTGTTCATTTGTTCATTTGTTCATTTGTTCATTTGTTCATTTGTTCATTTGTTCATTTGTTCATTTGTTCATTTGTTCATTTGTTCATTTGTTCATTTGTTCATTTGTTCATTTGTTCATTTGTTCATTTGTTCATTTGTTCATTTGTTCATTTGTTCATTTGTTCATTTGTTCATTTGTTCATTTGTTCATTTGTTCATTTGTTCATTTGTTCATTTGTTCATTTGTTCATTTGTTCATTTGTTCATTTGTTCATTTGTTCATTTGTTCATTTGTTCATTTGTTCATTTGTTCATTTGTTCATTTGTTCATTTGTTCATTTGTTCATTTGTTCATTTGTTCATTTGTTCATTTGTTCATTTGTTCATTTGTTCATTTGTTCATTTGTTCATTTGTTCATTTGTTCATTTGTTCATTTGTTCATTTGTTCATTTGTTCATTTGTTCATTTGTTCATTTGTTCATTTGTTCATTTGTTCATTTGTTCATTTGTTCATTTGTTCATTTGTTCATTTGTTCATTTGTTCATTTGTTCATTTGTTCATTTGTTCATTTGTTCATTTGTTCATTTGTTCATTTGTTCATTTGTTCATTTGTTCATTTGTTCATTTGTTCATTTGTTCATTCTTTCATTTGTTCATTCTTTCATTCGTTCATTCGTTCATTCGTTCATTTGTTCATTTGTTCATTTGTTCACTTGTTCATTTGTTCATTTGTTCATTTGTTCATTTGTTCATTTGTTCATTTGTTCATTTGTTCATTTGTTCATTTGTTCATTTGTTCATTTGTTCATTTGTTCATTTGTTCATTTGTTCAATTGTTCATTTGTTCATTTGTTCATTTGTTCATTTGTTCATTTGTTCATTTGTTCATTTGTTCATTTGTTCATTTGTTCATTTGTTCATTCTTTCATTTGTTCATTCGTTCATTCGTTCATTCGTTCATTCGTTCATTCGTTCACTTGTTCATTTGTTCATTTGTTCATTTGTTCATTTGTTCATTTGTTCATTTGTTCATTTGTTCATTTGTTCATTTGTTCATTTGTTCATTTGTTCATTTGTTCATTTGTTCATTTGTTCATTTGTTCATTTGTTCATTTGTTCATTTGTTCATTTGTTCATTTGTTCATTTGTTCATTTGTTCATTTGTTCATTTGTTCATTTGTTCATTTGTTCATTTGTTCATTTGTTCATTTGTTCATTTGTTCATTTGTTCATTTGTTCATTTGTTCATTTGTTCATTTGTTCATTTGTTCATTTGTTCATTTGTTCATTTGTTCATTTGTTCATTTGTTCATTTGTTCATTTGTTCATTTGTTCATTTGTTCATTTGTTCATTTGTTCATTTGTTCATTTGTTCATTTGTTCATTTGTTCATTTGTTCATTTGTTCATTTGTTCATTTGTTCATTTGTTCATTTGTTCATTTGTTCATTTGTTCATTTGTTCATTTGTTCATTTGTTCATTTGTTCATTTGTTCATTTGTTCATTTGTTCATTTGTTCATTTGTTCATTTGTTCATTTGTTCATTTGTTCATTTGTTCATTTGTTCATTTGTTCATTTGTTCATTTGTTCATTTGTTCATTTGTTCATTTGTTCATTTGTTCATTTGTTCATTTGTTCATTTGTTCATTTGTTCATTTGTTCATTTGTTCATTTGTTCATTTGTTCATTTGTTCATTTGTTCATTTGTTCATTTGTTCATTCTTTCATTTGTTCATTCTTTCATTCGTTCATTCGTTCATTCGTTCATTTGTTCATTTGTTCATTTGTTCACTTGTTCATTTGTTCATTTGTTCATTTGTTCATTTGTTCATTTGTTCATTTGTTCATTTGTTCATTTGTTCATTTGTTCATTTGTTCATTTGTTCATTTGTTCATTTGTTCATTTGTTCATTTGTTCATTTGTTCATTTGTTCATTTGTTCATTTGTTCATTTGTTCATTTGTTCATTTGTTCATTTGTTCACTTGTTCATTTGTTCATTTGCTCATTTGTTCATTCTTTCATTTGTTCATTTGTTCATTTGTTCATTTGTTCATTTGTTCATTTGTTCATTTGTTCATTTGTTCATTTGTTCATTTGTTCATTTGTTCATTTGTTCATTTGTTCATTTGTTCATTTGTTCATTTGTTCATTTGTTCATTTGTTCATTTGTTCATTTGTTCATTTGTTCATTTGTTCATTTGTTCGTTTGTTCGTTTGTTCGTTTGTTCGTTTGTTCGTTTGTTCGATTGTTCGTTTGTTCGTTTGTTCGTTTGTTCGTTTGTTCGTTTCTTCGTTTGTTCGTTTGTTCGTTTGTTCGTTTGTTCGTTTGTTCGTTTGTTCGTTTGTTCGTTTGTTCGTTTGTTCGTTTGTTCGTTTGTTCGTTTGTTCGTTTGTTCATTTGTTCATTTGTTCATTTGTTCATTTGTTCATTTGTTCATTTGTTCATTTGTTCATTTGTTCATTTGTTCATTTGTTCATTTGTTCATTTGTTCATTTGTTCATTTGTTCATTTGTTCATTTGTTCATTTGTTCATTTGTTCATTTGTTCATTTGTTCATTTGTTCAATTGTTCATTTGTTCATTTGTTCATTTGTTCATTTGTTCATTTGTTCATTTGTTCATTTGTTCATTTGTTCATTCTTTCATTTGTTCATTCTTTCATTTGTTCATTCGTTCATTCGTTCATTTGTTCATTTGTTCATTTGTTCACTTGTTCATTTGTTCATTTGTTCATTTGTTCATTTGTTCATTTGTTCATTTGTTCATTTGTTCATTTGTTCATTTGTTCATTTGTTCATTTGTTCATTTGTTCATTTGTTCATTTGTTCATTTGTTCATTTGTTCATTTGTTCATTTGTTCATTTGTTCATTTGTTCATTTGTTCACTTGTTCATTTGTTCATTTGTTCATTTGTTCATTTGTTCATTCTTTCATTTGTTCATTTGTTCATTTGTTCATTTGTTCATTTGTTCATTTGTTCATTTGTTCATTTGTTCATTTGTTCATTTGTTCATTTGTTCATTTGTTCATTTGTTCATTTGTTCATTTGTTCATTTGTTCATTTGTTCATTTGTTCATTTGTTCATTTGTTCATTTGTTCATTTGTTCATTTGTTCATTTGTTCATTTGTTCATTTGTTCATTTGTTCGTTTGTTCGTTTGTTCGTTTGTTCGTTTGTTCGATTGTTCGTTTGTTCGTTTGTTCGTTTGTTCGTTTGTTCGTTTGTTCGTTTCTTCGTTTGTTCGTTTGTTCGTTTGTTCGTTTGTTCGTTTGTTCGTTTGTTCGTTTGTTCGTTTGTTCGTTTGTTCGTTTGTGCGTTTGTTCGTTTGTTCGTTTGTTCGTTTGTTCGTTCGTTCGTTTGTTCGTTCGTTCGTTCGTTCGTTCGTTTGTTCGTTTGTTCGTTTGTTCGTTTGTTCGTTTGTTCGTTTGTTCGTTTGTTCGTTTGTTCGTTTGTTCGTTTGTTCGTTTGTTCGTTTGTTCGTTTGTTCGTTTCTTCGTTTGTTCGTTTGTTCATTTGTTCGTTTGTTCATTTGTTCATTTGTTCATTTGTTCATTTGTTCATTTGTTCATTTGTTCATTTGTTCATTTGTTCATTTGTTCATTTGTTCATTTGTTCATTTGTTCATATGTTCATGTGTTCATTTGTTCATTTGTTCATTTGTTCATTTGTTCATTTGTTCATTTGTTCATTTGTTCATTTGTTCATTTGTTCATTTGTTCATTTGTTCATTTGTTCATTTGTTCATTTGTTCATTTGTTCATTTGTTCATTTGTTCATTTGTTCATTTGTTCATTTGTTCATTTGTTCATTTGTTCATTTGTTCATTTGTTCATTTGTTCATTTGTTCATTTGTTCATTTGTTCATTTGTTCATTTGTTCATTTGTTCATTTGTTCATTTGTTCATTTGTTCATTTGTTCATTTGTTCATTTGTTCATTTGTTCATTTGTTCATTTGTTCATTTGTTCATTTGTTCATTTGTTCATTTGTTCATTCTTTCATTTGTTCATTCTTTCATTTGTTCATTCGTTCATTCGTTCATTCGTTCATTTGTTCATTTGTTCATTTGTTCACTTGTTCATTTGTTCATTTGTTCATTTGTTCATTTGTTCATTTGTTCATTTGTTCATTTGTTCATTTGTTCATTTGTTCATTTGTTCATTTGTTCATTTGTTCATTTGTTCATTTGTTCATTTGTTCATTTGTTCATTTGTTCATTTGTTCATTTGTTCATTTGTTCATTTGTTCATTTGTTCATTTGTTCATTTGTTCATTTGTTCATTTGTTCATTTGTTCATTTGTTCATTTGTTCATTTGTTCATTTGTTCATTTGTTCATTTGTTCATTTGTTCATTTGTTCATTTGTTCATTTGTTCATTTGTTCATTCTTTCATTTGTTCATTCTTTCATTTGTTCATTCGTTCATTCGTTCATTCGTTCATTTGTTCATTTGTTCACTTGTTCATTTGTTCATTTGTTCATTTGTTCATTTGTTCATTTGTTCATTTGTTCATTTGTTCATTTGTTCATTTGTTCATTTGTTCATTTGTTCATTTGTTCATTTGTTCATTTGTTCATTTGTTCATTTGTTCATTTGTTCATTTGTTCATTTGTTCATTTGTTCATTTGTTCATTTGTTCATTTGTTCATTTGTTCATTTGTTCATTTGTTCACTTGTTCATTTGTTCATTTGCTCATTTGTTCATTCTTTCATTTGTTCATTTGTTCATTTGTTCATTTGTTCATTTGTTCATTTGTTCATTTGTTCATTTGTTCATTTGTTCATTTGTTCATTTGTTCATTTGTTCATTTGTTCATTTGTTCATTTGTTCATTTGTTCATTTGTTCATTTGTTCATTTGTTCATTTGTTCATTTGTTCATTTGTTCATTTGTTCATTTGTTCATTTGTTCGTTTGTTCGTTTGTTCGTTTGTTCGTTTGTTCGTTTGTTCGTTTGTTCGATTGTTCGTTTGTTCGTTTGTTCGTTTGTTCGTTTGTTCGTTTGTTCGTTTGTTCGTTTGTTCGTTTGTTCGTTTGTTCGTTTGTTCGTTTGTTCGTTTGTTCGTTTGTTCGTTTGTTCGTTTGTTCGTTTGTTCATTTGTTCATTTGTTCATTTGTTCATTTGTTCATTTGTTCATTTGTTCATTTGTTCATTTGTTCATTTGTTCATTTGTTCATTTGTTCATTTGTTCATTTGTTCATTTGTTCATTTGTTCATTTGTTCATTTGTTCATTTGTTCATTTGTTCATTTGTTCATTTGTTCATTTGTTCAATTGTTCATTTGTTCATTTGTTCATTTGTTCATTTGTTCATTTGTTCATTTGTTCATTCTTTCATTTGTTCATTCTTTCATTTGTTCATTCGTTCATTCGTTCATTTGTTCATTTGTTCATTTGTTCACTTGTTCATTTGTTCATTTGTTCATTTGTTCATTTGTTCATTTGTTCATTTGTTCATTTGTTCATTTGTTCATTTGTTCATTTGTTCATTTGTTCATTTGTTCATTTGTTCATTTGTTCATTTGTTCATTTGTTCATTTGTTCATTTGTTCATTTGTTCATTTGTTCATTTGTTCATTTGTTCATTTGTTCATTTGTTCACTTGTTCATTTGTTCATTTGTTCATTTGTTCATTCTTTCATTTGTTCATTTGTTCATTTGTTCATTTGTTCATTTGTTCATTTGTTCATTTGTTCATTTGTTCATTTGTTCATTTGTTCATTTGTTCATTTGTTCATTTGTTCATTTGTTCATTTGTTCATTTGTTCATTTGTTCATTTGTTCATTTGTTCATTTGTTCATTTGTTCATTTGTTCATTTGTTCATTTGTTCATTTGTTCATTTGTTCATTTGTTCATTTGTTCGTTTGTTCGTTTGTTCGTTTGTTCGTTTGTTCGATTGTTCGTTTGTTCGTTTGTTCGTTTGTTCGTTTCTTCGTTTGTTCGTTTGTTCGTTTGTTCGTTTGTTCGTTTGTTCGTTTGTTCGTTTGTTCGTTTGTTCGTTTGTTCGTTTGTTCGTTTGTGCGTTTGTTCGTTTGTTCGTTTGTTCGTTCGTTCGTTTGTTCGTTCGTTCGTTCGTTCGTTCGTTTGTTCGTTTGTTCGTTTGTTCGTTTGTTCGTTTGTTCGTTTGTTCGTTTGTTCGTTTGTTCGTTTGTTCGTTTGTTCGTTTGTTCGTTTGTTCGTTTGTTCGTTTGTTCGTTTGTTCGTTTGTTCGTTTCTTCGTTTGTTCGTTTGTTCATTTGTTCGTTTGTTCATTTGTTCATTTGTTCATTTGTTCATTTGTTCATTTGTTCATTTGTTCATTTGTTCATTTGTTCATTTGTTCATTTGTTCATTTGTTCATTTGTTCATATGTTCATGTGTTCATTTGTTCATTTGTTCATTTGTTCATTTGTTCATTTGTTCATTTGTTCATTTGTTCATTTGTTCATTTGTTCATTTGTTCATTTGTTCATTTGTTCATTTGTTCATTTGTTCATTTGTTCATTTGTTCATTTGTTCATTTGTTCATTTGTTCATTTGTTCATTTGTTCATTTGTTCATTTGTTCATTTGTTCATTTGTTCATTTGTTCATTTGTTCATTTGTTCATTTGTTCATTTGTTCATTTGTTCATTTGTTCATTTGTTCATTTGTTCATTTGTTCATTTGTTCATTTGTTCATTTGTTCATTTGTTCATTTGTTCATTCTTTCATTTGTTCATTCTTTCATTTGTTCATTCGTTCATTCGTTCATTCGTTCATTTGTTCATTTGTTCATTTGTTCATTTGTTCATTTGTTCATTTGTTCATTTGTTCATTTGTTCATTTGTTCATTTGTTCATTTGTTCATTTGTTCATTTGTTCATTTGTTCATTTGTTCATTTGTTCATTTGTTCATTTGTTCATTTGTTCATTTGTTCATTTGTTCATTTGTTCATTTGTTTATTTGTTCATTTGTTCACTTGTTCATTTGTTCATTTGTTCATTTGTTCATTCTTTCATTTGTTCATTTGTTCATTTGTTCATTTGTTCATTTGTTCATTTGTTCATTTGTTCATTTGTTCATTTGTTCATTTGTTCATTTGTTCATTTGTTCATTTGTTCATTCTTTCATTTGTTCATTTGTTCATTTGTTCATTTGTTCATTTGTTCATTGGTTCATTGGTTCATTGGTTCATTGGTTCATTGGTTCATTGGTTCATTGGTTCATTGGTTCATTGGTTCATTGGTTCATTGGTTCATTGGTTCATTGGTTTATTGGTTCATTGGTTCATTGGTTCATTGGGTCATTGGTTCATTGGTTCATTGTTTCATTGGTTCATTGGTTCATTGGTTCATTGGATCATTGGTTCATTGGTTCATTGGTTCATTGGTTCATTGGTTCATTGGTTCATTGGTTAATTGGTTCATTGGTTCATTGGTTCATTGGTTCATTGGTTCATTGGTTCATTGGTTCATGTGTTCATTGGTTCATTGGGTCATTGGTTCTTTGGTTCTTTGGTTCATTGGTTCAGTGGTTCATTGGTTCATTGGTTCATTGGTTCATTGGTTCATTTGTTCATTTGTTCATTTGTTCATTTGTTCATTTGTTCATTTGTTCATTTGTTCATTTGTTCATTTGTTCATTTGTTTATTTGTTCATTTGTTCGTTTGTTCGTTTGTTCGTTTGTTCGTTTGTTCGTTTGTTCGTTTGTTCATTTGTTCGTTTGTTCATTTGTTCATTTGTTCATTTGTTCATTTGTTCATTTGTTCATTTGTTCATTTGTTCATTTGTTCATTTGTTCATTTGTTCATTTGTTCATTTGTTCATTTGTTCATTTGTTCATTTGTTCATTTGTTCATTTGTTCATTTGTTCATTTGTTCATTTGTTCATATGTTCATTTGTTCATTTGTTCATTTGTTCATTTGTTCATTTGTTCATTTGTTCATTTGTTCATTTGTTCATTTGTTCATTTGTTCATTTGTTCATTTGTTCATTTGTTCATTTGTTCATTTGTTCATTTGTTCATTTGTTCATTTGTTCATTTGTTCATTTGTTCATTTGTTCATTTGTTCATTTGTTCATTTGTTCATTTGTTCATTTGTTCATTTGTTCATTTGTTCATTTGTTCATTTGTTCATTTGTTCATTTGTTCATTTGTTCATTTGTTCATTTGTTCATTTGTTCATTTGTTCATTTGTTCATTTGTTCATTTGTTCATTTGTTCATTTGTTCATTTGTTCATTTGTTCATTTGTTCATTTGTTCATTTGTTCATTTGTTCATTTGTTCATTTGTTCATTTGTTCATTTGTTCATTTGTTCATTTGTTCATTTGTTCATTTGTTCATTTGTTCATTTGTTCATTTGTTCATTTGTTCATTTGTTCATTTGTTCATTTGTTCATTTGTTCATTTGTTCATTTGTTCATTTGTTCAATTGTTCATTTGTTCATTTGTTCATTTGTTCATTTGTTCATTTGTTCATTCTTTCATTTGTTCATTCGTTCATTCGTTCATTCGTTCATTCGTTCACTTGTTCATTTGTTCATTTGTTCATTTGTTCATTTGTTCATTTGTTCATTTGTTCATTTGTTCATTTGTTCATTTGTTCATTTGTTCATTTGTTCATTTGTTCATTTGTTCATTTGTTCATTTGTTCATTTGTTCATTTGTTCATTTGTTCATTTGTTCATTTGTTCATTTGTTCATTTGTTCATTTGTTCATTTGTTCATTTGTTCATTTGTTCATTTGTTCATTTGTTCATTTGTTCATTTGTTCATTTGTTCATTTGTTCATTTGTTCATTTGTTCATTTGTTCATTCTTTCATTTGTTCATTCGTTCATTTGTTCATTTGTTCATTTGTTCATTTGTTCATTTGTTCATTTGTTCATTTGTTCATTTGTTCATTTGTTCATTTGTTCATTTGTTCATTTGTTCATTTGTTCATTTGTTCATTTGTTCATTCTTTCATTTGTTCATTCGTTCATTTGTTCATTCGTTCATTCGTTCATTTGTTCACTTGTTCATTTGTTCATTTGTTCATTTGTTCATTTGTTCATTTGTTCATTTGTTCATTTGTTCATTTGTTCATTTGTTCATTTGTTCATTTGTTCATTTGTTCATTTGTTCATTTGTTCGTTTGTTCATTTGTTCGTTTGTTCGTTTGTTCGTTTGTTCGTTTGTTCGTTTGTTCGTTTGTTCGTTTGTTCGTTTGTTCGTTTGTTCGTTTGTTCGTTTGTTCGTTTGTTCGTTTGTTCGTTTGTTCGTTTGTTCGTTTGTTCGTTTGTTCGTTTGTTCGTTTGTTCGTTTGTTCGTTTGTTCGTTTGTTCGTTTGTTCGTTTGTTCGTTTGTTCGTTTGTTCGTTTGTTCGTTTGTTCGTTTGTTCGTTTGTTCGTTTGTTCGTTTGTTCGTTTGTTCGTTTGTTCGTTTGTTCGTTTGTTCGTTTGTTCGTTTGTTCGTTTGTTCGTTTGTTCGTTTGTTCGTTTGTTCGTTTGTTCGTTTGTTCGTTTGTTCGTTTGTTCGTTTGTTCGTTTGTTCGTTTGTTCGTTTGTTCGTTTGTTCGTTTGTTCGTTTGTTCGTTTGTTCGTTTGTTCGTTTGTTCGTTTGTTCGTTTGTTCGTTTGTTCGTTTGTTCGTTTGTTCGTTTGTTCGTTTGTTCGTTTGTTCGTTTGTTCGTTTGTTCGTTTGTTCGTTTGTTCGTTTGTTCGTTTGTTCGTTTGTTCGTTTGTTCGTTTGTTCGTTTGTTCGTTTGTTCGTTTGTTCGTTTGTTCGTTTGTTCGTTTGTTCGTTTGATCGTTTGTTCGTTTGATCGTTTGTTCGTTTGTTCGTTTGTTCGTTTATTCGTTTGTTCGTTTGTTCGTTTGTTCGTTTGTTCATTTGTTCATTTGTTCATTTGTTCATTTGTTCATTTGTTCATTTGTTCATTTGTTCATTTGTTCATTTGTTCATTTGTTCATTTGTTCATTTGTTCATTTGTTCATTTGTTCATTTGTTCATTTGTTCATTTGTTCATTTGTTCATTTGTTCATTTGTTCATTTGTTCATTTGTTCATTTGTTCATTTGTTCATTTGTTCATTTGTTCATTTGTTCATTTGTTCATTTGTTCATTTGTTCATTTGTTCATTTGTTCATTTGTTCATTTGTTCATTTGTTCATTTGTTCATTTGTTCATTTGTTCATTTGTTCATTTGTTCATTTGTTCATTTGTTCATTTGTTCATTTGTTCATTTGTTCATTTGTTCATTTGTTCATTTGTTCATTTGTTCATTTGTTCATTTGTTCATTTGTTCATTCTTTCATTTGTTCATTCTTTCATTTGTTCATTCGTTCATTCGTTCATTTGTTCATTTGTTCATTTGTTCATTTGTTCATTTGTTCATTTGTTCATTTGTTCATTTGTTCATTTGTTCATTTGTTCATTTGTTCATTTGTTCATTTGTTCATTTGTTCATTTGTTCATTTGTTCACTTGTTCATTTGTTCATTTGTTCATTTGTTCATTCTTTCATTTGTTCATTTGTTCATTTGTTCACTTGTTCATTTGTTCATTTGTTCATTTGTTCATTTGTTCATTTGTTCATTTGTTCATTTGTTCATTTGTTCATTTGTTCATTTGTTCATTTGTTCATTTGTTCATTTGTTCATTTGTTCATTTGTTCAGTTGTTCATTTGTTCATTTGTTCATTTGTTCATTTGCTCATTTGTTCATATGTTCATTTGTTCATTTGTTCATTTGTTCATTTGTTCATTTGTTCATTTGTTCATTTGTTCATTTGTTCATTTGTTCATTTGTTCATTTGTTCATTTGTTCATTTGTTCATTTGTTCGTTTGTTCATTTGTTCGTTTGTTCGTTTGTTCGTTTGTTCGTTTGTTCGTTTGTTCGTTTGTTCGTTTGTTCGTTTGTTCGTTTGTTCGTTTGTTCGTTTGTTCGTTTGTTCGTTTGTTCGTTTGTTCGTTTGTTCGTTTGTTCGTTTGTTCGTTTGTTCGTTTGTTCGTTTGTTCGTTTGTTCGTTTGTTCGTTTGTTCGTTTGTTCGTTTGTTCGTTTGTTCGTTTGTTCGTTTGTTCGTTTGTTCGTTTGTTCGTTTGTTCGTTTGTTCGTTTGTTCGTTTGTTCGTTTGTTCGTTTGTTCGTTTGTTCGTTTGTTCGTTTGTTCGTTTGTTCGTTTGTTCGTTTGTTCGTTTGTTCGTTTGTTCGTTTGTTCGTTTGTTCGTTTGTTCGTTTGTTCGTTTGTTCGTTTGTTCGTTTGTTCGTTTGTTCGTTTGTTCGTTTGTTCGTTTGTTCGTTTGTTCGTTTGTTCGTTTGATCGTTTGTTCGTTTGATCGTTTGTTCGTTTGTTCGTTTGTTCGTTTGTTCGTTTGTTCGTTTGTTCGTTTGTTCGTTTGTTCATTTGTTCGTTTGTTCATTTGTTCATTTGTTCATTTGTTCATTTGTTCATTTGTTCATTTGTTCATTTGTTCATTTGTTCATTTGTTCATTTGTTCATTTGTTCATTTGTTCATTTGTTCATTTGTTCATTTGTTCATTTGTTCATTTGTTCATTTGTTCATTTGTTCATTTGTTCATTTGTTCATTTGTTCATTTGTTCATTTGTTCATTTGTTCATTTGTTCATTTGTTCATTTGTTCATTTGTTCATTTGTTCATTTGTTCATTTGTTCATTTGTTCATTTGTTCATTTGTTCATTTGTTCATTTGTTCATTTGTTCATTTGTTCATTTGTTCATTTGTTCATTTGTTCATTTGTTCATTTGTTCATTTGTTCATTTGTTCATTTGTTCATTTGTTCATTTGTTCATTTGTTCATTTGTTCAATTGTTCATTTGTTCATTTGTTCATTTGTTCATTTGTTCATTTGTTCATTCTTTCATTTGTTCATTCGTTCATTCGTTCATTCGTTCATTCGTTCACTTGTTCATTTGTTCATTTGTTCATTTGTTCATTTGTTCATTTGTTCATTTGTTCATTTGTTCATTTGTTCATTTGTTCATTTGTTCATTTGTTCATTTGTTCATTTGTTCATTTGTTCATTTGTTCATTTGTTCATTTGTTCATTTGTTCATTTGTTCATTTGTTCATTTGTTCATTTGTTCATTTGTTCATTTGTTCATTTGTTCATTTGTTCATTTGTTCATTTGTTCATTTGTTCATTTGTTCATTTGTTCATTCTTTCATTTGTTCATTCGTTCATTTGTTCATTTGTTCATTTGTTCATTTGTTCATTTGTTCATTTGTTCATTTGTTCATTTGTTCATTTGTTCATTTGTTCATTTGTTCATTTGTTCATTTGTTCATTTGTTCATTTGTTCATTCTTTCATTTGTTCATTCGTTCATTTGTTCATTCGTTCATTCGTTCATTTGTTCACTTGTTCATTTGTTCATTTGTTCATTTGTTCATTTGTTCATTTGTTCATTTGTTCATTTGTTCATTTGTTCATTTGTTCATTTGTTCATTTGTTCATTTGTTCATTTGTTCATTTGTTCGTTTGTTCATTTGTTCGTTTGTTCGTTTGTTCGTTTGTTCGTTTGTTCGTTTGTTCGTTTGTTCGTTTGTTCGTTTGTTCGTTTGTTCGTTTGTTCGTTTGTTCGTTTGTTCGTTTGTTCGTTTGTTCGTTTGTTCGTTTGTTCGTTTGTTCGTTTGTTCGTTTGTTCGTTTGTTCGTTTGTTCGTTTGTTCGTTTGTTCGTTTGTTCGTTTGTTCGTTTGTTCGTTTGTTCGTTTGTTCGTTTGTTCGTTTGTTCGTTTGTTCGTTTGTTCGTTTGTTCGTTTGTTCGTTTGTTCGTTTGTTCGTTTGTTCGTTTGTTCGTTTGTTCGTTTGTTCGTTTGTTCGTTTGTTCGTTTGTTCGTTTGTTCGTTTGTTCGTTTGTTCGTTTGTTCGTTTGTTCGTTTGTTCGTTTGTTCGTTTGTTCGTTTGTTCGTTTGTTCGTTTGTTCGTTTGTTCGTTTGTTCGTTTGTTCGTTTGTTCGTTTGTTCGTTTGTTCGTTTGTTCGTTTGTTCGTTTGTTCGTTTGTTCGTTTGTTCGTTTGTTCGTTTGTTCGTTTGTTCGTTTGTTCGTTTGTTCGTTTGTTCGTTTGTTCGTTTGTTCGTTTGTTCGTTTGTTCGTTTGTTCGTTTGTTCGTTTGTTCGTTTGATCGTTTGTTCGTTTGATCGTTTGTTCGTTTGTTCGTTTGTTCGTTTGTTCGTTTGTTCGTTTGTTCGTTTGTTCGTTTGTTCATTTGTTCATTTGTTCATTTGTTCATTTGTTCATTTGTTCATTTGTTCATTTGTTCATTTGTTCATTTGTTCATTTGTTCATTTGTTCATTTGTTCATTTGTTCATTTGTTCATTTGTTCATTTGTTCATTTGTTCATTTGTTCATTTGTTCATTTGTTCATTTGTTCATTTGTTCATTTGTTCATTTGTTCATTTGTTCATTTGTTCATTTGTTCAATTGTTCATTTGTTCATTTGTTCATTTGTTCATTTGTTCATTTGTTCATTTGTTCATTTGTTCATTTGTTCATTTGTTCATTTGTTCATTTGTTCATTTGTTCATTTGTTCATTTGTTCATTTGTTCATTTGTTCATTTGTTCATTTGTTCATTTGTTCATTTGTTCATTTGTTCATTTGTTCATTCGTTCATTCGTTCATTTGTTCATTTGTTCATTTGTTCATTTGTTCATTTGTTCATTTGTTCATTTGTTCATTTGTTCATTTGTTCATTTGTTCATTTGTTCATTTGTTCATTTGTTCATTTGTTCATTTGTTCATTTGTTCACTTGTTCATTTGTTCATTTGTTCATTTGTTCATTCTTTCATTTGTTCATTTGTTCATTTGTTCACTTGTTCATTTGTTCATTTGTTCATTTGTTCATTTGTTCATTTGTTCATTTGTTCATTTGTTCATTTGTTCATTTGTTCATTTGTTCATTTGTTCATTTGTTCATTTGTTCAGTTGTTCATTTGTTCATTTGTTCATTTGTTCATTTGCTCATTTGTTCATATGTTCATTTGTTCATTTGTTCATTTGTTCATTTGTTCATTTGTTCATTTGTTCATTTGTTCATTTGTTCATTTGTTCATTTGTTCATTTGTTCATTTGTTCATTTGTTCATTTGTTCGTTTGTTCATTTGTTTGTTTGTTCGTTTGTTCGTTTGTTCGTTTGTTCGTTTGTTCGTTTGTTCGTTTGTTCGTTTGTTCGTTTGTTCGTTTGTTCGTTTGTTCGTTTGTTCGTTTGTTCGTTTGTTCGTTTGTTCGTTTGTTCGTTTGTTCGTTTGTTCGTTTGTTCGTTTGTTCGTTTGTTCGTTTGTTCGTTTGTTCGTTTGTTCGTTTGTTCGTTTGTTCGTTTGTTCGTTTGTTCGTTTGTTCGTTTGTTCGTTTGTTCGTTTGTTCGTTTGTTCGTTTGTTCGTTTGTTCGTTTGTTCGTTTGTTCGTTTGTTCGTTTGTTCGTTTGTTCGTTTGTTCGTTTGTTCGTTTGTTCGTTTGTTCGTTTGTTCGTTTGTTCGTTTGTTCGTTTGATCGTTTGTTCGTTTGATCGTTTGTTCGTTTGTTCGTTTGTTCGTTTGTTCGTTTGTTCGTTTGTTCGTTTGTTCGTTTGTTCATTTGTTCGTTTGTTCATTTGTTCATTTGTTCATTTGTTCATTTGTTCATTTGTTCATTTGTTCATTTGTTCATTTGTTCATTTGTTCATTTGTTCATTTGTTCATTTGTTCATTTGTTCATTTGTTCATTTGTTCATTTGTTCATTTGTTCATTTGTTCATTTGTTCATTTGTTCATTTGTTCATTTGTTCATTTGTTCATTTGTTCATTTGTTCATTTGTTCATTTGTTCATTTGTTCATTTGTTCATTTGTTCATTTGTTCATTTGTTCATTTGTTCATTTGTTCATTTGTTCATTTGTTCATTTGTTCATTTGTTCATTTGTTCATTTGTTCATTTGTTCATTTGTTCATTTGTTCATTTGTTCATTTGTTCATTTGTTCATTTGTTCATTTGTTCATTTGTTCATTTGTTCATTTGTTCATTTGTTCATTTGTTCATTTGTTCATTTGTTCATTTGTTCATTTGTTCATTTGTTCATTTGTTCATTTGTTCATTTGTTCATTTGTTCATTTGTTCATTTGTTCATTTGTTCATTTGTTCATTTGTTCATTTGTTCATTCTTTCATTTGTTCATTCTTTCATTTGTTCATTCGTTCATTCGTTCATTTGTTCATTTGTTCATTTGTTCATTTGTTCATTTGTTCATTTGTTCATTTGTTCATTTGTTCATTTGTTCATTTGTTCATTTGTTCATTTGTTCATTTGTTCATTTGTTCATTTGTTCATTTGTTCACTTGTTCATTTGTTCATTTGTTCATTTGTTCATTCTTTCATTTGTTCATTTGTTCATTTGTTCACTTGTTCATTTGTTCATTTGTTCATTTGTTCATTTGTTCATTTGTTCATTTGTTCATTTGTTCATTTGTTCATTTGTTCATTTGTTCATTTGTTCATTTGTTCAGTTGTTCATTTGTTCATTTGTTCATTTGTTCATTTGCTCATTTGTTCATATGTTCATTTGTTCATTTGTT
Organism: Andrena chrysosceles; assembly: GCA_963855975.1. Taxonomy (NCBI): domain Eukaryota; kingdom Metazoa; phylum Arthropoda; class Insecta; order Hymenoptera; family Andrenidae; genus Andrena; species Andrena chrysosceles. The sequence continues at coordinate 9,696 of CAWLCU010000259.1, read as the reverse complement.
CATTTGTTCATTTGTTCATTTGTTCATTTGTTCATTTGTTCATTTGTTCATTTGTTCATTTGTTCATTTGTTCATTTGTTCATTTGTTCATTTGTTCATTTGTTCATTTGTTCATTTGTTCATTCTTTCATTTGTTCATTCTTTCATTTGTTCATTCGTTCATTCGTTCATTCGTTCATTTGTTCATTTGTTCATTTGTTCACTTGTTCATTTGTTCATTTGTTCATTTGTTCATTTGTTCATTTGTTCATTTGTTCATTTGTTCATTTGTTCATTTGTTCATTTGTTCATTTGTTCATTTGTTCATTTGTTCATTTGTTCATTTGTTCATTTGTTCATTTGTTCATTTGTTCATTTGTTTATTTGTTCATTTGTTCACTTGTTCATTTGTTCATTTGTTCATTTGTTCATTCTTTTATTTGTTCATTTGTTCATTTGTTCATTTGTTCATTGGTTCATTGGTTCATTGGTTCATTGGTTCATTGGTTCATTGGTTCATTGGTTCATTGGTTCATTGGTTCATTGGTTCATTGGTTCATTGGTTCATTGGTTCATTGGTTCATTGGTTCATTGGTTCATTGGTTCATTGGTTCATTGGTTCATTGGTTCATTGGTTCATTGTTTCATTGGTTCATTGGTTCATTGGTTTATTGGTTCATTGGTTCATTGGTTCATTGGGTCATTGGTTCATTGGTTCATTGTTTCATTGGTTCATTGGTTCATTGGTTCATTGGATCATTGGTTCATTGGTTCATTGGTTCATTGGTTCATTGGTTCATTGGTTCATTGGTTCATTGGTTCATTGGTTAATTGGTTCATTGGTTCATTGGTTCATGTGTTCATTGGTTCATTGGTTCAGTGGTTCTTTGGTTCTTTGGTTCATTGGTTCAGTGGTTCATTGGTTCATTGGTTCATTGGTTCATTGGTTCATTTGTTCATTTGTTCATTTGTTCATTTGTTCATTTGTTCATTTGTTCATTTGTTCATTTGTTCATTTGTTCATTTGTTCGTTTGTTCGTTTGTTCGTTTGTTCGTTTGTTCGTTTGTTCGTTTGTTCGTTTGTTCGTTTGTTCGTTTGTTCGTTTGTTCGTTTGTTCGTTTGTTCGTTTGTTCGTTTGTTCGTTTGTTCGTTTGTTCGTTTGTTCGTTTGTTCGTTTGTTCGTTTGTTCGTTTGTTCGTTTGTTCGTTTGTTCGTTTGTTCGTTTGTTCGTTTGTTCGTTTGTTCGTTTGTTCGTTTGTTCGTTTGTTCGTTTGTTCGTTTGTTCGTTTGTTCGTTTGTTCGTTTGTTCGTTTGTTCGTTTGTTCGTTTGTTCGTTTGTTCGTTTGTTCGTTTGTTCGTTTGTTCGTTTGTTCGTTTGTTCGTTTGTTCGTTTGTTCGTTTGTTCGTTTGTTCGTTTGTTCGTTTGTTCGTTTGTTCGTTTGTTCGTTTGTTCGTTTGTTCGTTTGTTCGTTTGTTCGTTTGTTCGTTTGTTCGTTTGTTCGTTTGTTCGTTTGTTCGTTTGTTCGTTTGTTCGTTTGTTCGTTTGTTCGTTTGTTCGTTTGTTCGTTTGTTCGTTTGTTCGTTTGTTCGTTTGTTCGTTTGTTCGTTTGTTCGTTTGTTCGTTTGTTCGTTTGTTCGTTTGTTCGTTTGTTCGTTTGTTCGTTTGTTCGTTTGTTCGTTTGATCGTTTGTTCGTTTGTTCGTTTGTTCGTTTGTTCGTTTGTTCGTTTGTTCGTTTGTTCGTTTGTTCATTTGTTCGTTTGTTCATTTGTTCATTTGTTCGTTTGTTTATTTGTTCGTTTGTTCGTTTGTTCGTTTGTTCGTTTGTTCGTTTGTTCGTTTGTTCGTTTGTTCGTTTGTTCGTTTGTTCGTTTGTTCATTTGTTCATTTGTTCATTTGTTCATTTGTTCATTTGTTCATTTGTTCATTTGTTCATTTGTTCATTTGTTCATTTGTTCATTTGTTCATTTGTTCATTTGTTCATTTGTTCATTTGTTCATTTGTTCATTTGTTCATTTGTTCATATGTTCATTTGTTCATTTGTTCATTTGTTCATTTGTTCATTTGTTCATTTGTTCATTTGTTCATTTGTTCATTTGTTCATTTGTTCATTTGTTCATTTGTTCATTTGTTCATTTGTTCATTTGTTCATTTGTTCATTTGTTCATTTGTTCATTTGTTCATTTGTTCATTTGTTCATTTGTTCATTTGTTCATTTGTTCATTTGTTCATTTGTTCATTTGTTCATTTGTTCATTTGTTCATTTGTTCATTTGTTCATTTGTTCATTTGTTCATTTGTTCATTTGTTCATTTGTTCATTTGTTCATTTGTTCATTTGTTCATTTGTTCATTTGTTCATTTGTTCATTTGTTCATTTGTTCATTTGTTCATTTGTTCATTTGTTCATTTGTTCATTTGTTCATTTGTTCATTTGTTCATTTGTTCATTTGTTCATTTGTTCATTTGTTCATTTGTTCATTTGTTCATTTGTTCATTTGTTCATTTGTTCATTTGTTCATTTGTTCATTTGTTCATTTGTTCATTTGTTCATTTGTTCATTTGTTCATTTGTTCATTTGTTCATTTGTTCATTTGTTCATTTGTTCATTTGTTCATTTGTTCATTTGTTCATTTGTTCATTTGTTCATTTGTTCATTTGTTCATTTGTTCATTTGTTCATTTGTTCATTTGTTCATTTGTTCATTTGTTCATTTGTTCATTTGATCATTTGTTCATTTGTTCATTTGTTCATTTGTTCATTTGTTCATTTGTTCATTTGTTCATTTGTTCATTTGTTCATTTGTTCATTTGTTCATTTGTTCATTTGTTCATTTGTTCATTTGTTCATTTGTTCATTTGTTCATTTGTTCATTTGTTCATTTGTTCATTTGTTCATTTGTTCATTTGTTCATTTGTTCATTTGTTCATTTGTTCATTTGTTCATTTGTTCATTTGTTCATTTGTTCATTCTTTCATTTGTTCATTTGTTCATTTGTTCACTTGTTCATTTGTTCATTTGTTCATTTGTTCATTTGTTCATTTGTTCATTTGTTCATTTGTTCATTTGTTCATTTGTTCATTTGTTCATTTGTTCATTTGTTCATTTGTTCATTTGTTCATTTGTTCATTTGTTCATTTGTTCATTTGTTCATTTGTTCGTTTGTTCGTTTGTTCGTTTGTTCGTTTGTTCGTTTGTTCGTTTGTTCGTTTGTTCGTTTGTTCGTTTCTTCGTTTGTTCGTTTGTTCGTTTGTTCGTTTGTTCGTTTGTTCGTTTGTTCGTTTGTTCGTTTGTTCGTTTGTTCGTTTGTTCATTTGTTCATTTGTTCATTTGTTCATTTGTTCATTTGTTCATTTGTTCATTTGTTCGTTTGTTCGTTTGTTCGTTTGTTCGTTTGTTCGTTTGTTCGTTTGTTCGTTTGTTCGTTTGTTCGTTTGTTCGTTTGTTCGTTTGTTCGTTTGTTCGTTTGTTCGTTTGTTCGTTTGTTCGTTTGTTCGTTTGTTCGTTTGTTCGTTTGTTCGTTTGTTCGTTTGTTCGTTTGTTCGTTTGTTCGTTTGTTCGTTTGTTGGTTTGTTCGTTTGTTCGTTTGTTCGTTTGTTCGTTTGTTCGTTTGTTCGTTTGTTCGTTTGTTCGTTTGTTCGTTTGTTCGTTTGTTCGTTTGTTCGTTTGTTCGTTTGTTCGTTTGTTCGTTTGTTCGTTTGTTCGTTTGTTCGTTTGTTCGTTTGTTCGTTTGTTCGTTTGTTCATTTGTTCATTTGTTCATTTGTTCATTTGTTCATTTGTTCATTTGTTCATTTGTTCATTTGTTCATTTGTTCATTTGTTCATATGTTCATTTGTTCATTTGTTCATTTGTTCATTTGTTCATTTGTTCATTTGTTCATTTGTTCATTTGTTCATTTGTTCATTTGTTCATTTGTTCATTTGTTCATTTGTTCATTTGTTCATTTGTTCATTTGTTCATTTGTTCATTTGTTCATTTGTTTATTTGTTCATTTGTTCGTTTGTTCGTTTGTTCGTTTGTTCGTTTGTTCATTTGTTCGTTTGTTCATTTGTTCATTTGTTCATTTGTTCATTTGTTCATTTGTTCATTTGTTCATTTGTTCATTTGTTCATTTGTTCATTTGTTCATTTGTTCATTTGTTCATTTGTTCATTTGTTCATTTGTTCATTTGTTCATTTGTTCATTTGTTCATTTGTTCATTTGTTCATTTGTTCATTTGTTCATTTGTTCATTTGTTCATTTGTTCATTTGTTCATTTGTTCAATTGTTCATTTGTTCATTTGTTCATTTGTTCATTTGTTCATTTGTTCATTTGTTCATTTGTTCATTTGTTCATTCTTTCATTTGTTCATTCGTTCATTTGTTCATTCGTTCATTCGTTCACTTGTTCATTTGTTCATTTGTTCATTTGTTCATTTGTTCATTTGTTCATTTGTTCATTTGTTCATTTATTCATTTGTTCATTTGTTCATTTGTTCATTTGTTCATTTGTTCATTTGTTCATTTGTTCATTTGTTCATTTGTTCATTTGTTCATTTGTTCATTTGTTCATTTGTTCATTTGTTCATTTGTTCATTTGTTCATTTGTTCCTTTGTTCATTTGTTCATTTGTTCATTTGTTCATTTGTTCATTTGTTCATTTGTTCATTTGTTCATTTGTTCATTTGTTCATTTGTTCATTTGTTCATTTGTTCATTTGTTCATTTGTTCATTTGTTCATTTGTTCATTTGTTCATTTGTTCATTTGTTCATTTGTTCATTTGTTCATTTGTTCATTTGTTCATTTGTTCATTTGTTCATTTGTTCATTTGTTCATTTGTTCATTTGTTCATTTGTTCATTTGTTCATTTGTTCATTTGTTCATTTGTTCATTTGTTCATTTGTTCATTTGTTCATTTGTTCATTTGTTCATTTGTTCATTTGTTCATTTGTTCATTTGTTCATTTGTTCATTTGTTCATTTGTTCATTTGTTCATTTGTTCATTTGTTCATTTGTTCATTTGTTCATTTGTTCATTTGTTCATTTGTTCATTTGTTCATTTGTTCATTTGTTCATTTGTTCATTTGTTCATTTGTTCATTTGTTCATTTGTTCATTTGTTCATTTGTTCATTTGTTCATTTGTTCATTTGTTCATTTGTTCATTTGTTCATTTGTTCATTTGATCATTTGTTCATTTGTTCATTTGTTCATTTGTTCATTTGTTCATTTGTTCATTTGTTCATTTGTTCATTTGTTCATTTGTTCATTTGTTCATTTGTTCATTTGTTCATTTGTTCATTTGTTCATTTGTTCATTTGTTCATTTGTTCATTTGTTCATTTGTTCATTTGTTCATTTGTTCATTTGTTCATTTGTTCATTTGTTCATATGTTCAGTTGTTCATTTGTTCATTGGTTCATTTGTTCATTGGTTCATTTGTTCATTTGTTCATTTGTTCATTTGTTCATTTGTTCATTTGTTCATTTGTTCATTTGTTCATTAGTTCATTTGTTCATTTGTTCATTTGTTCATTTGTTCATTTGTTCATTTGTTCATTTGTTCATTTGTTCATTTGTTCATTTGTTCATTTGTTCATTTGTTCATTTGTTCATTTGTTCATTTGTTCATTTGTTCATTTGTTCATTTGTTCATTTGTTCATTTGTTCATTTGTTCATTTGTTCATTTGTTCATTTGTTCATTTGTTCATTTGTTCATTTGTTCATTTGTTCATTTGTTCATTTGTTCATTTGTTCATTCTGTCATTTGTTCATTCGTTCATTTGTTCATTTGTTCATTTGTTCACTTGTTCATTTGTTCATTTGTTCATTTTTACATTTGTTCATTTGTTCATTTGTTCATTTGTTCATTTGTTCATTTGTTCATTTGTTCATTTGTTCATTTGTTCATTTGTTCATTTGTTCATTTGTTCATTTGTTCATTTGTTCATTTGTTCATTTGTTCATTTGTTCATTTGTTCATTTGTTCATTTGTTCATTTGTTCATTTGTTCATTTGTTCATTTGTTCATTTGTTCATTTGTTCATTTGTTCATTTGTTCATTTGTTCATTTGTTCATTTGTTCATTTGTTCATTTGTTCATTTGTTCATTTGTTCATTCTTTCATTTGTTCATTCGTTCATTTGTTCATTTGTTCATTTGTTCATTTGTTCATTTGTTCATTTGTTCATTTGTTCATTTGTTCATTTGTTCATTTGTTCATTTGTTCATTTGTTCATTTGTTCATTTGTTCATTTGTTCATTTGTTCATTCTTTCATTTGTTCATTCGTTCATTTGTTCATTCGTTCATTCGTTCATTCGTTCATTTGTTCATTTGTTCATTTGTTCATTTGTTCATTTGTTCATTTGTTCATTTGTTCGTTTGTTCGTTTGTTCGTTTGTTCGTTTGTTCGTTTGTTCGTTTGTTCGTTTGTTCGTTTGTTCGTTTGTTCGTTTGTTCGTTTGTTCGTTTGTTCGTTTGTTCGTTTGTTCGTTTGTTCGTTTGTTCGTTTGTTCGTTTGTTCGTTTGTTCGTTTGTTCGTTTGTTCGTTTGTTCGTTTGTTCGTTTGTTCGTTTGTTCGTTTGTTCGTTTGTTCGTTTGTTCGTTTGTTCGTTTGTTCGTTTGTTCGTTTGTTCGTTTGTTCGTTTGTTCGTTTGTTCGTTTGTTCGTTTGTTCGTTTGTTCGTTTGTTCGTTTGTTCGTTTGTTCGTTTGTTCGTTTGTTCGTTTGTTCGTTTGTTCGTTTGTTCGTTTGTTCGTTTGTTCGTTTGTTCGTTTGTTCGTTTGTTCGTTTGTTCGTTTGTTCGTTTGTTCGTTTGTTCGTTTGTTCGTTTGTTCGTTTGTTCGTTTGTTCGTTTGTTCGTTTGTTCGTTTGTTCGTTTGTTCGTTTGTTCGTTTGTTCGTTTGTTCGTTTGTTCGTTTGTTCGTTTGTTCGTTTGTTCGTTTGTTCGTTTGTTCGTTTGTTCGTTTGTTCGTTTGTTCGTTTGTTCGTTTGTTCGTTTGTTCGTTTGTTCGTTTGTTCGTTTGTTCGTTTGTTCGTTTGTTCGTTTGTTCGTTTGTTCGTTTGATCGTTTGTTCGTTTGTTCGTTTGTTCGTTTGTTCGTTTGTTCGTTTGTTCGTTTGTTCATTTGTTCATTTGTTCATTTGTTCATTTGTTCATTTGTTCATTTGTTCATTTGTTCATTTGTTCATTTGTTCATTTGTTCATTTGTTCATATGTTCATTTGTTCATTTGTTCATTTGTTCATTTGTTCATTTGTTCATTTGTTCATTTGTTCATTTGTTCATTTGTTCATTTGTTCATTTGTTCATTTGCTCATTTGTTCATTTGTTCATTTGTTCATTTGTTCATTTGTTCATTTGTTCATTTGTTCATTTGTTCATTTGTTCATTTGTTCATTTGTTCATTTGTTCATTTGTTCATTTGTTCATTTGTTCATTTGTTCATTTGTTCATTTGTTCATTTGTTCATTTGTTCATTTGTTCATTTGTTCATTTGTTCATTTGTTCATTTGTTCATTTGTTCATTTGTTCATTGGTTCATTTGTTCATTTGTTCATTTGTTCATTTGTTCATTTGTTCATTTGTTCATTTGTTCATTTGTTCATTTGTTCATTTGTTCATTTGTTCATTTGTTCATTTGTTCATTTGTTCATTTGTTCATTTGTTCTTTGTTCATTTCTTCATTTGTTCATTTGTTCATTTGTTCATTTGTTCATTTGTTCATTTGTTCATTTGTTCATTTGTTCATATGTTCAGTTGTTCAATTGTTCATTGGTTCATTTGTTCATTGGTTCATTTGTTCATTTGTTCATTTGTTCATTTGTTCATTTGTTCATTTGTTCATTTGTTCATTTGTTCATTTGTTCATTTGTTCATTTGTTCATTTGTTCATTTGTTCATTAGTTCATTTGTTCATTTGTTCATTTGTTCATTTGTTCATTTGTTCATTTGTTCATTTGTTCATTTGTTCATTTGTTCATTTGTTCATTTGTTCATTTGTTCATTTGTTCATTTGTTCATTTGTTCATTTGTTCATTTGTTCATTTGTTCATTTGTTCATTTGTTCATTTGTTCATTTGTACATTTGTTCATTTGTTCATTTGTTCATTTGTTCATTTGTTCATTTGTTCATTTGTTCATTTGTTCATTCTGTCATTTGTTCATTCGTTCATTTGTTCACTTGTTCATTTGTTCATTTGTTCATTTTTTCATTTGTTCATTTGTTCATTTGTTCATTTGTTCATTTGTTCATTTGTTCATTTGTTCATTTGTTCATTTGTTCATTTGTTCATTTGTTCATTTGTTCATTTGTTCATTTGTTCATTTGTTCATTTGTTCATTTGTTCATTTGTTCATTTGTTCATTTGTTCATTTGTTCATTTGTTCATTTGTTCATTTGTTCACTTGTTCATTTGTTCATTTGTTCATTTGTTCATTCTTTCATTTGTTCATTTGTTCATTTGTTCATTTGTTCATTTGTTCATTTGTTCATTGGTTCATTGGTTCATTGGTTCATTGGTTCATTGGTTCATTGGTTCATTGGTTCATTGGTTCATTGGTTCATTGGTTCATTGGTTCATTGGTTCATTGGTTCATTGGTTCATTGATTCATTGGTTCATTGGTTCATTGGTTCATTGGTTCATTGGTTCATTTGTTCATTTGTTCATTTGTTCATTTGTTCATTTGTTCGTTTGTTCATTTGTTCGTTTGTTCGTTTGTTCGTTTGTTCGTTTGTTCGTTTGTTCGTTTGTTCGTTTGTTCGTTTGTTCGATTGTTCGTTTGTTCGTTTGTTCGTTTGTTCGTTTGTTCATTTGTTCGTTTGTTCATTTGTTCATTTGTTCATTTGTTCATTTGTTCATTTGTTCATTTGTTCATTTGTTCATTTGTTCATTTGTTCATTTGTTCATTTGTTCATTTGTTCATTTGTTCATTTGTTCATTTGTTCATATGTTCATTTGTTCATTTGTTCATTTGTTCATTTGTTCATTTGTTCATTTGTTCATTTGTTCATTTGTTCATTTGTTCATTTGTTCATTTGTTCATTTGTTCATTTGTTCATTTGTTCATTTGTTCATTTGTTCATTTGTTCATTTGTTCATTTGTTCATTTGTTCATTTGTTCATTTGTTCATTTGTTCATTTGTTCATTTGTTCATTTGTTCATTTGTTCATTTGTTCATTTGTTCATTTGTTCATTTGTTCATTTGTTCATTTGTTCATTTGTTCATTTGTTCATTTGTTCATTTGTTCATTTGTTCATTTGTTCATTTGTTCATTTGTTCATTTGTTCATTTGTTCATTTGTTCATTTGTTCATTTGTTCATTTGTTCATTTGTTCATTTGTTCATTTGTTCATTTGTTCATTTGTTCATTTGTTCATTTGTTCATTTGTTCTTTTGTTCATTTGTTCATTTGTTCATTTGTTCATTTGTTCATTTGTTCATTTGTTCATTTGTTCATTTGTTCATTTGTTCATTTGTTCATTTGTTCATTTGTTCATTTGTTCATTTGTTCATTTGTTCATTTGTTCATTTGTTCATTTGTTCATTTGTTCATTTGTTCATTTGTTCATTTGTTCATTTGTTCATTTGTTCATTTGTTCATTTGTTCATTTGTTCATTTGTTCATTTGTTCATTTGTTCATTTGTTCATTTGTTCATTTGTTCATTTGTTCATTTGTTCAGTTGTTCATTTGTTCATTTGTTCATTTGTTCATTTGTTCATTTGTTCATTTGTTC
>CAWLCU010000258.1:55000-59124 GCA_963855975.1 Andrena chrysosceles | reverse complement strand
AACGACAACGACAACGACAACGACAACGACAACGACAACGACAACGACAACGACAACGACAACGACAACGACAACGACAACGACAACGACAACGACAACGACAACGACAACGACAACGACAACGACAACGACAACGACAACGACAACGACAACGACAACGACAACGACAACGACAACGACAACGACAACGACAACGACAACGACAACGACAACGACAACGACAACGACAACGACAACGACAACGACAACGACAACGACAACGACAACGACAACGACAACGACAACGACAACGACAACGACAACGACAACGACAACGACAACGACAACGACGACGACAACAACAACAACAACAACAACAACAACAACAACAACAACAACAACAACAACAACAACAACAACAACAACAACAACAACAACAACAACAACAACAACAACAACAACAACAACATCAACAACAACAACGACAACGACAACAACAACGACAACAACAACAACAACAACAACGACAACGACAACAACAACGACAACAACAACGACAACAACAACGACAACAACAACGACAACAACAACAACAACGACAACGACAACGACAACGACAACGACAACAACAACGACAACGACAACGACAACAACAACGACAACGACAACGACAACACAAACAACAACGACAACGACAACGACAACGACAACGACAACGACAACGACAACGACAACGACAACGACAACGACAACGACAACGACAACGACGACGACAACAACAACAACAACAACAACAACAACAACAACAACAACAACAACAACAACAACAACAACAACAACAACAACAACAACAACAACAACAACAACAACATCAACAACAACAACGACAACGACAACAACAACGACAACAACAACGACAACAACAACGACAACGACAACAACAACGACAACAACAACGACAACAACAACGACAACAACAACGACAACGACAACGACAACGACAACGACAACGACAACGACAACGACAACGACAACGACAACGACAACGACAACGACAACGACAACGACAACGACAACGACAACGACAACGACAACGACAACGACAACGACAACGACAACGACAACGACAACGACAACGACAACGACAACGACAACGACAACGACAACGACAACGACAACGACAACGACAACGACAACGACAACGACAACGACAACGACAACGACAACGACAACGACAACGACAACGACAACGACAACGACAACGACAACGACAACGACAACGACAACGACAACGACAACGACAACGACAACGACAACGACAACGACAACGACAACGACAACGACAACGACAACGACAACGACAACGACAACGACAACGACAACGACAACGACAACGACAACGACAACGACAACGACAACGACAACGACAACGACAACGACAACGACAACGACAACGACAACGACAACGACAACGACAACGACAACGACAACGACAACGACAACGACAACGACAACGACAACGACAACGACAACGACAACGACAACGACAACGACAACGACAACGACAACGACAACGACAACGACAACGACAACGACAACGACAACGACAACGACAACGACAACGACAACGACAACGACAACGACAACGACAACGACAACGACAACGACAACGACAACGACAACGACAACGACAACGACAACGACAACGACAACGACAACGACAACGACAACGACAACGACAACGACAACGACAACGACAACGACAACGACAACGACAACGACAACGACAACGACAACGACAACGACAACGACAACGACAACGACAACGACAACGACAACGACAACGACAACGACAACGACAACGACAACGACAACGACAACGACAACGACAACGACAACGACAACGACAACGACAACGACAACGACAACGACAACGACAACGACAACGACAACGACAACGACAACGACAACGACAACGACAACGACAACGACAACGACAACGACAACGACAACGACAACGACAACGACAACGACAACGACAACGACAACGACAACGACAACGACAACGACAACGACAACGACAACGACAACGACAACGACAACGACAACGACAACGACAACGACAACGACAACGACAACGACAACGACAACGACAACGACAACGACAACGACAACGACAACGACAACGACAACGACAACGACAACGACAACGACAACGACAACGACAACGACAACGACAACGACAACGACAACGACAACGACAACGACAACGACAACGACAACGACAACGACAACGACAACGACAACGACAACGACAACGACAACGACAACGACAACGACAACGACAACGACAACGACAACGACAACGACAACGACAACGACAACGACAACGACAACGACAACGACAACGACAACGACAACGACAACGACAACGACAACGACAACGACAACGACAACGACAAGGACAAGGACAACGACAACGACAACGACAACGACAACGACAACGACAACGACAACGACAACGACAACGACAACGACAACGACAACGACAACGACAACGACAACGACAACGACAACGACAACGACAACGACAACGACAACGACAACGACAACGACAACGACAACGACAACGACAACGACAACGACAACGACAACGACAACGACAACGACAACGACAACGACAACGACAACGACAACGACAACGACAACGACAACGACAACGACAACGACAACGACAACGACAACGACAACGACAACGACAACGACAACGACAACGACAACGACAACGACAACGACAACGACAACGACAACGACAACGACAACGACAACGACAACGACAACGACAACGACAACGACAACGACAACGACAACGACAACGACAACGACAACGACAACGACAACGACAACGACAACGACAACGACAACGACAACGACAACGACAACGACAACGACAACGACAACGACAACGACAACGACAACGACAACGACAACGACAACGACAACGACAACGACAACGACAACGACAACGACAACGACAACGACAACGACAACGACAACGACAACGACAACGACAACGACAACGACAACGACAACGACAACGACAACGACAACAACAACGACAACGACAACGACAACGACAACGACAACGACAACGACAACGACAACGACAACGACAACGACAACGACAACGACAACGACAACGACAACGACAACGACAACGACAACGACAACGACAACGACAACGACAACGACAACGACAACGACAACGACAACGACAACGACAACGACAACGACAACGACAACGACAACGACAACGACAACGACAACGACAACGACAACGACAACGACAACGACAACGACAACGACAACGACAACGACAACGACAACGACAACGACAACGACAACGACAACGACAACGACAACGACAACGACAACGACAACGACAACGACAACGACAACGACAACGACAACGACAACGACAACGACAACGACAACGACAACGACAACGACAACGACAACGACAACGACAACGACAACGACAACGACAACGACAACGACAACGACAACGACAACGACAACGACAACGACAACGACAACGACAACGACAACGACAACGACAACGACAACGACAACGACAACGACAACGACAACGACAACGACAACGACAACGACAACGACAACGACAACGACAACGACAACGACAACGACAACGACAACGACAACGACAACGACAACGACAACGACAACGACAACGACAACGACAACGACAACGACAACGACAACGACAACGACAACGACAACGACAACGACAACGACAACGACAACGACAACGACAACGACAACATCAACATCAACATCAACATCAACATCAACATCAACATCAACATCAACATCAACATCAACATCAACATCAACATCAACATCAACATCAACATCAACATCAACATCAACATCAACATCAATATCAACATCAACATCAACATCAACATCAACATCAACATCAACATCAACATCAACATCAACATCAACATCAACATCAACATCAACATCAACATCAACATCAACATCAACATCAACATCAACATCAACATCAACATCAACATCAACATCAACATCAACATCAACATCAACGACAACTACAACTA
>CAWLCU010000258.1:20000-50000 GCA_963855975.1 Andrena chrysosceles | reverse complement strand
CAACGACAACGACAACGACAACAACAACAACGACAACGACAACGACAACGACAACGACAACGACAACGACAACGACAACGACAACGACAACGACAACGACAACGACAACGACAACGACAACGACAACGACAACGACAACGACAACGACAACGACAACGACAACGACAACGACAACGACAACGACAACGACAACGACAACGACAACGACAACGACAACGACAACGACAACGACAACGACAACGACAACGACAACGACAACGACAACGACAACGACAACGACAACGACAACGACAACGACAACGACAACGACAACGACAACGACAACGACAACGACAACGACAACGACAACGACAACGACAACGACAACGACAACGACAACGACAACGACAACGACAACGACAACGACAACGACAACGACAACGACAACGACAACGACAACGACAACGACAACGACAACGACAACGACAACGACAACGACAACGACAACGACAACGACAACGACAACGACAACGACAACGACAACGACAACGACAACGACAACGACAACGACAACGACAACGACAACGACAACGACAACGACAACGACAACGACAACGACAACGACAACGACAACGACAACGACAACGACAACGACAACGACAACGACAACGACAACGACAACGACAACGACAACGACAACGACAACGACAACGACAACGACAACGACAACGACAACGACAACGACAACGACAACGACAACGACAACGACAACGACAACGACAACGACAACGACAACGACAACGACAACGACAACGACAACGACAACGACAACGACAACGACAACGACAACGACAACGACAACGACAACGACAACGACAACGACAACGACAACGACAACGACAACGACAACGACAACGACAACGACAACGACAACGACAACGACAACGACAACGACAACGACAACGACAACGACAACGACAACGACAACGACAACGACAACGACAACGACAACGACAACGACAACGACAACGACAACGACAACGACAACGACAACGGCAACGACAACGACAACGACAACGACAACGACAACGACAACGACAACGACAACGGCAACGGCAACGACAACGACAACGACAACGACAACGACAACGACAACGACAACGACAACGACAACGACAACTACAACGACAACGACAACGACAACGACAACGACAACGACAACGACAACGACAACGACAACGACAACGACAACGACAACGACAACGACAACGACAACGACAACGACAACGACAACGACAACGACAACGACAACGACAACGACAACGACAACGACAACGACAACGACAACGACAACGACAACGACAACGACAACATCAACATCAACATCAACATCAACATCAACATCAACAACAACAACAACAACAACAACAACAACAACAACAACAACAACAGCAACAACAACAACAACGACAACGACAACGACAACGACAACGACAACGACAACGACAACGACAACGACAACGACAACGACAACGACAACGACAACGACAACGACAACGACAACGACAACGACAACGACAACGACAACGACAACGACAACGACAACGACAACGACAACGACAACGACAACGACAACGACAACGACAACGACAACGACAACGACAACGACAACGACAACGACAACGACAACGACAACGACAACGACAACGACAACGACAACGACAACGACAACGACAACGACAACGACAACGACAACGACAACGACAACGACAACGACAACGACAACGACAACGACAACGACAACGACAACGACAACGACAACGACAACGACAACGACAACGACAACGACAACGACAACGACAACGACAACGACAACGACAACGACAACGACAACGACAACGACAACGACAACGACAACGACAACGACAACGACAACGACAACGACAACGACAACGACAACGACAACGACAACGGCAACGACAACGACAACGACAACGACAACGACAACGACAACGACAACGACAACGGCAACGGCAACGACAACGACAACGACAACGACAACGACAACGACAACGACAACGACAACGACAACGACAACTACAACGACAACGACAACGACAACGACAACGACAACGACAACGACAACGACAACGACAACGACAACGACAACGACAACGACAACGACAACGACAACGACAACGACAACGACAACGACAACGACAACGACAACGACAACGACAACGACAACGACAACGACAACGACAACGACAACGACAACGACAACGACAACGACAACATCAACATCAACATCAACATCAACATCAACATCAACATCAACAACAACAACAACAACAACAACAACAACAACAACAACAACAACAGCAACAACAACAACAACGACAACGACAACGACAACGACAACGACAACGACAACGACAACGACAACGACAACGACAACGACAACGACAACGACAACGACAACGACAACGACAACGACAACGACAACGACAACGACAACGACAACGACAACGACAACGACAACGACAACGACAACGACAACGACAACGACAACGACAACGACAACGACAACGACAACGACAACGACAACGACAACGACAACGACAACGACAACGACAACGACAACGACAACGACAACGACAACGACAACGACAACGACAACGACAACGACAACGACAACGACAACGACAACGACAACGACAACGACAACGACAACGACAACGACAACGACAACGACAAACGACAACGACAACGACAACGACAACGACAACGACAACGACAACGACAACGACAACGACAACGACAACGACAACGACAACGACAACGACAACGACAACGACAACGACAACGACAACGACAACGACAACGACAACGACAACGACAACGACAACGACAACGACAACGACAACGACAACGACAACGACAACGACAACGACAACGACAACGACAACGACAACGACAACGACAACGACAACGACAACGACAACGACAACGACAACGACAACGACAACGACAACGACAACGACAACGACAACGACAACGACAACGACAACGACAACGACAACGACAACGACAACGACAACGACAACGACAACGACAACGACAACGACAACGACAACGACAACGACAACGACAACGACAACGACAACGACAACGACAACGACAACGACAACGACAACGACAACGACAACGACAACGACAACGACAACGACAACGACAACGACAACGACAACGACAACGACAACGACAACGACAACGACAACGACAACGACAACGACAACGACAACGACAACGACAACGACAACGACAACGACAACGACAACGACAACGACAACGACAACGACAACGACAACGACAACGACAACGACAACGACAACGACAACGACAACGACAACGACAACGACAACGACAACGACAACGACAACGACAACGACAACGACAACGACAACGACAACGACAACGACAACGACAACGACAACGACAACGACAACGACAACGACAACGACAACGACAACGACAACGACAACGACAACGACAACGACAACGACAACGACAACGACAACGACAACGACAACGACAACGACAACGACAACGACAACGACAACGACAACGACAACGACAACGACAACGACAACGACAACGACAACGACAACGACAACGACAACGACAACGACAACGACAACGACAACGACAACGACAACGACAACGACAACGACAACGACAACGACAACGACAACGACAACGACAACGACAACGACAACGACAACGACAACGACAACGACAACGACAACGACAACGACAACGACAACGACAACGACAACGACAACGACAACGACAACGACAACGACAACGACAACGACAACGACAACGACAACGACAACGACAACGACAACGACAACGACAACGACAACGACAACGACAACGACAACGACAACGACAACGACAACGACAACGACAACGACAACGACAACGACAACGACAACGACAACGACAACGACAACGACAACGACAACGACAACGACAACGACAACGACAACGACAACGACAACGACAACGACAACGACAACGACAACGACAACGACAACGACAACGACAACGACAACGACAACGACAACGACAACGACAACGACAACGACAACGACAACGACAACGACAACGACAACGACAACGACAACGACAACGACAACGACAACGACAACGACAACGACAACGACAACGACAACGACAACGACAACGACAACGACAACGACAACGACAACGACAACGACAACGACAACGACAACGACAACGACAACGACAACGACAACGACAACGACAACGACAACGACAACGACAACGACAACGACAACGACAACGACAACGACAACGACAACGACAACGACAACGACAACGACAACGACAACGACAACGACAACGACAACGACAACGACAACGACAACGACAACGACAACGACAACGACAACGACAACGACAACGACAACGACAACGACAACGACAACGACAACGACAACGACAACGACAACGACAACGACAACGACAACGACAACGACAACGACAACGACAACGACAACGACAACGACAACGACAACGACAACGACAACGACAACGACAACGACAACGACAACGACAACGACAACGACAACGACAACGACAACGACAACGACAACGACAACGACAACGACAACGACAACGACAACGACAACGACAACGACAACGACAACGACAACGACAACGACAACGACAACGACAACGACAACGACAACGACAACGACAACGACAACGACAACGACAACGACAACGACAACGACAACGACAACGACAACGACAACGACAACGACAACGACAACGACAACGACAACGACAACGACAACGACAACGACAACGACAACGACAACGACAACGACAACGACAACGACAACGACAACGACAACGACAACGACAACGACAACGACAACGACAACGACAACGACAACGACAACGACAACGACAACGACAACGACAACGACAACGACAACGACAACGACAACGACAACGACAACGACAACGACAACGACAACGACAACGACAACGACAACGACAACGACAACGACAACGACAACGACAACGACAACGACAACGACAACGACAACGACAACGACAACGACAACGACAACGACAACGACAACGACAACGACAACGACAACGACAACGACAACGACAACGACAACGACAACGACAACGACAACGACAACGACAACGACAACGACAACGACAACGACAACGACAACGACAACGACAACGACAACGACAACGACAACGACAACGACAACGACAACGACAACGACAACGACAACGACAACGACAACGACAACGACAACGACAACGACAACGACAACGACAACGACAACGACAACGACAACGACAACGACAACGACAACGACAACGACAACGACAACGACAACGACAACGACAACGACAACGACAACGACAACGACAACGACAACGACAACGACAACGACAACGACAACGACAACGACAACGACAACGACAACGACAACGACAACGACAACGACAACGACAACGACAACGACAACGACAACGACAACGACAACGACAACGACAACGACAACGACAACGACAACGACAACGACAACGACAACGACAACGACAACGACAACGACAACGACAACGACAACGACAACGACAACGACAACGACAACGACAACGACAACGACAACGACAACGACAACGACAACGACAACGACAACGACAACGACAACGACAACGACAACGACAACGACAACGACAACGACAACGACAACGACAACGACAACGACAACGACAACGACAACGACAACGACAACGACAACGACAACGACAACGACAACGACAACGACAACGACAACGACAACGACAACGACAACGACAACGACAACGACAACGACAACGACAACGACAACGACAACGACAACGACAACGACAACGACAACGACAACGACAACGACAACGACAACGACAACGACAACGACAACGACAACGACAACGACAACGACAACGACAACGACAACGACAACGACAACGACAACGACAACGACAACGACAACGACAACGACAACGACAACGACAACGACAACGACAACGACAACGACAACGACAACGACAACGACAACGACAACGACAACGACAACGACAACGACAACGACAACGACAACGACAACGACAACGACAACGACAACGACAACGACAACGACAACGACAACGACAACGACAACGACAACGACAACGACAACGACAACGACAACGACAACGACAACGACAACGACAACGACAACGACAACGACAACGACAACGACAACGACAACGACAACGACAACGACAACGACAACGACAACGACAACGACAACGACAACGACAACGACAACGACAACGACAACGACAACGACAACGACAACGACAACGACAACGACAACGACAACGACAACGACAACGACAACGACAACGACAACGACAACGACAACGACAACGACAACGACAACGACAACGACAACGACAACGACAACGACAACGACAACGACAACGACAACGACAACGACAACGACAACGACAACGACAACGACAACGACAACGACAACGACAACGACAACGACAACGACAACGACAACGACAACGACAACGACAACGACAACGACAACGACAACGACAACGACAACGACAACGACAACGACAACGACAACGACAACGACAACGACAACGACAACGACAACGACAACGACAACGACAACGACAACGACAACGACAACGACAACGACAACGACAACGACAACGACAACGACAACGACAACGACAACGACAACGACAACGACAACGACAACGACAACGACAACGACAACGACAACGACAACGACAACGACAACGACAACGACAACGACAACGACAACGACAACGACAACGACAACGACAACGACAACGACAACGACAACGACAACGACAACGACAACGACAACGACAACGACAACGACAACGACAACGACAACGACAACGACAACGACAACGACAACGACAACGACAACGACAACGACAACGACAACGACAACGACGACGACGACGACGACGACGACGACGACGACGACGACGACGACGACGACGACGACGACGACGACGACGACGACGACGACGACGACGACGACGACGACGACGACGACGACGACGACGACGACGACGACGACGACGACGACGACGACGACGACGACGACGACGACGACGACAACGACAACGACAACGACAACGACAACGACAACGACAACGACAACGACAACGACAACGACAACGACAACGACAACGACAACGACAACGACAACGACAACGACAACGACAACGACAACGACAACGACAACGACAACGACAACGACAACGACAACGACAACGACAACGACAACGACAACGACAACGACAACGACAACGACAACGACAACGACAACGACAACGACAACGACAACGACAACGACAACGACAACGACAACGACAACGACAACGACAACGACAACGACAACGACAACGACAACGACAACGACAACGACAACGACAACGACAACGACAACGACAACGACAACGACAACGACAACGACAACGACAACGACAACGACAACGACAACGACAACGACAACGACAACGACAACGACAACGACAACGACAACGACAACGACAACGACAACGACAACGACAACGACAACGACAACGACAACGACAACGACAACGACAACGACAACGACAACGACAACGACAACGACAACGACAACGACAACGACAACGACAACGACAACGACAACGACAACGACAACGACAACGACAACGACAACGACAACGACAACGACAACGACAACGACAACGACAACGACAACGACAACGACAACGACAACGACAACGACAACGACAACGACAACGACAACGACAACGACAACGACAACGACAACGACAACGACAACGACAACGACAACGACAACGACAACGACAACGACAACGACAACGACAACGACAACGACAACGACAACGACAACGACAACGACAACGACAACGACAACGACAACGACAACGACAACGACAACGACAACGACAACGACAACGACAACGACAACGACAACGACAACGACAACGACAACGACAACGACAACGACAACGACAACGACAACGACAACGACAACGACAACGACAACGACAACGACAACGACAACGACAACGACAACGACAACGACAACAACAACAACAACATCAACGACAACAACGACAACGACAACAACAACGACAACAACAACAACAACAACAACGACAACGACAACAACAACGACAACGACAACGACAACAACAACGACAACAACAACGACAACAACAACGACAACGACAACGATAACGACAACGACAACGACAACGACAACGACAACGACAACGACAACGACAACGACAACGACAACAACAACGACAACGACAACGACAACACAAACAACAACGACAACGACAACGACAACGACAACGACAACGACAACGACAACGACAACGACAACGACAACGACAACGACAACGACAACGACAACGACAACGACAACGACAACGACAACGACAACGACAACGACAACGACAACGACAACGACAACGACAACGACAACGACAACGACAACGACAACGACAACGACAACGACAACGACAACGACAACGACAACGACAACGACAACGACAACGACAACGACAACGACAACGACAACGACAACGACAACGACAACGACAACGACAACGACAACGACAACGACAACGACAACGACAACGACAACGACAACGACAACGACAACGACAACGACAACGACAACGACAACGACAACGACAACGACAACGACAACGACAACGACAACGACAACGACAACGACAACGACAACGACAACGACAACGACAACGACAACGACAACGACAACGACAACGACAACGACAACGACAACGACAACGACAACGACAACGACAACGACAACGACAACGACAACGACAACGACAACGACAACGACAACGACAACGACAACGACAACGACAACGACAACGACAACGACAACGACAACGACAACGACAACGACAACGACAACGACAACGACAACGACAACGACAACGACAACGACAACGACAACGACAACGACAACGACAACGACAACGACAACGACAACGACAACGACAACGACAACGACAACGACAACGACAACGACAACGACAACGACAACGACAACGACAACGACAACGACAACGACAACGACAACGACAACGACAACGACAACGACAACGACAACGACAACGACAACGACAACGACAACGACAACGACAACGACAACGACAACGACAACGACAACGACAACGACAACGACAACGACAACGACAACGACAACGACAACGACAACGACAACGACAACGACAACGACAACGACAACGACAACGACAACGACAACGACAACGACAACGACAACGACAACGACAACGACAACGACAACGACAACGACAACGACAACGACAACGACAACGACAACGACAACGACAACGACAACGACAACGACAACGACAACGACAACGACAACGACAACGACAACGACAACGACAACGACAACGACAACGACAACGACAACGACAACGACAACGACAACGACAACGACAACGACAACGACAACGACAACGACAACGACAACGACAACGACAACGACAACGACAACGACAACGACAACGACAACGACAACGACAACGACAACGACAACGACAACGACAACGACAACGACAACGACAACGACAACGACAACGACAACGACAACGACAACGACAACGACAACGACAACGACAACGACAACGACAACGACAACGACAACGACAACGACAACGACAACGACAACGACAACGACAACGACAACGACAACGACAACGACAACGACAACGACAACGACAACGACAACGACAACGACAACGACAACGACAACGACAACGACAACGACAACGACAACGACAACGACAACGACAACGACAACGACAACGACAACGACAACGACAACGACAACGACAACGACAACGACAACGACAACGACAACGACAACGACAACGACAACGACAACGACAACGACAACGACAACGACAACGACAACGACAACGACAACGACAACGACAACGACAACGACAACGACAACGACAACGACAACGACAACGACAACGACAACGACAACGACAACGACAACGACAACGACAACGACAACGACAACGACAACGACAACGACAACGACAACGACAACGACAACGACAACGACAACGACAACGACAACGACAACGACAACGACAACGACAACGACAACGACAACGACAACGACAACGACAACGACAACGACAACGACAACGACAACGACAACGACAACGACAACGACAACGACAACGACAACGACAACGACAACGACAACGACAACGACAACGACAACGACAACGACAACGACAACGACAACGACAACGACAACGACAACGACAACGACAACGACAACGACAACGACAACGACAACGACAACGACAACGACAACGACAACGACAACGACAACGACAACGACAACGACAACGACAACGACAACGACAACGACAACGACAACGACAACGACAACGACAACGACAACGACAACGACAACGACAACGACAACGACAACGACAACGACAACGACAACGACAACGACAACGACAACGACAACGACAACGACAACGACAACGACAACGACAACGACAACGACAACGACAACGACAACGACAACGACAACGACAACGACAACGACAACGACAACGACAACGACAACGACAACGACAACGACAACGACAACGACAACGACAACGACAACGACAACGACAACGACAACGACAACGACAACGACAACGACAACGACAACGACAACGACAACGACAACGACAACGACAACGACAACGACAACGACAACGACAACGACAACGACAACGACAACGACAACGACAACGACAACGACAACGACAACGACAACGACAACGACAACGACAACGACAACGACAACGACAACGACAACGACAACGACAACGACAACGACAACGACAACGACAACGACAACGACAACGACAACGACAACGACAACGACAACGACAACGACAACGACAACGACAACGACAACGACAACGACAACGACAACGACAACGACAACGACAACGACAACGACAACGACAACGACAACGACAACGACAACGACAACGACAACGACAACGACAACGACAACGACAACGACAACGACAACGACAACGACAACGACAACGACAACGACAACGACAACGACAACGACAACGACAACGACAACGACAACGACAACGACAACGACAACGACAACGACAACGACAACGACAACGACAACGACAACGACAACGACAACGACAACGACAACGACAACGACAACGACAACGACAACGACAACGACAACGACAACGACAACGACAACGACAACGACAACGACAACGACAACGACAACGACAACGACAACGACAACGACAACGACAACGACAACGACAACGACAACGACAACGACAACGACAACGACAACGACAACGACAACGACAACGACAACGACAACGACAACGACAACGACAACGACAACGACAACGACAACGACAACGACAACGACAACGACAACGACAACGACAACGACAACGACAACGACAACGACAACGACAACGACAACGACAACGACAACGACAACGACAACGACAACGACAACGACAACGACAACGACAACGACAACGACAACGACAACGACAACGACAACGACAACGACAACGACAACGACAACGACAACGACAACGACAACGACAACGACAACGACAACGACAACGACAACGACAACGACAACGACAACGACAACGACAACGACGACAACAACAACAACAACAACAACAACAACAACAACAACAACAACAACAACAACAACAACAACAACAACAACAACAACAACAACATCAACAACAACAACGACAACGACAACAACAACGACAACAACAACAACAACAACAACGACAACGACAACAACAACGACAACAACAACGACAACAACAACGACAACAACAACGACAACAACAACAACAACGACAACGACAACGACAACGACAACGACAACGACAACGACAACGACAACGACAACGACAACGACAACGACAACGACAACGACAACAACAACGACAACGACAACGACAACAACAACGACAACAACAACGACAACACAAACAACAACGACAACGACAACGACAACGACAACGACAACGACAACGACAACGACAACGACAACGACAACGACAACGACAACGACAACGACAACGACAACGACAACGACAACGACAACGACAACGACAACGACAACGACAACGACAACGACAACGACAACGACAACGACAACGACAACGACAACGACAACGACAACGACAACGACAACGACAACGACAACGACAACGACAACGACAACGACAACGACAACGACAACGACAACGACAACGACAACGACAACGACAACGACAACGACAACGACAACGACAACGACAACGACAACGACAACGACAACGACAACGACAACGACAACGACAACGACAACGACAACGACAACGACAACGACAACGACAACGACAACGACAACGACAACGACAACGACAACGACAACGACAACGACAACGACAACGACAACGACAACGACAACGACAACGACAACGACAACGACAACGACAACGACAACGACAACGACAACGACAACGACAACGACAACGACAACGACAACGACAACGACAACGACAACGACAACGACAACGACAACGACAACGACAACGACAACGACAACGACAACGACAACGACAACGACAACGACAACGACAACGACAACGACAACGACAACGACAACGACAACGACAACGACAACGACAACGACAACGACAACGACAACGACAACGACAACGACAACGACAACGACAACGACAACGACAACGACAACGACAACGACAACGACAACGACAACGACAACGACAACGACAACGACAACGACAACGACAACGACAACGACAACGACAACGACAACGACAACGACAACGACAACGACAACGACAACGACAACGACAACGACAACGACAACGACAACGACAACGACAACGACAACGACAACGACAACGACAACGACAACGACAACGACAACGACAACGACAACGACAACGACAACGACAACGACAACGACAACGACAACGACAACGACAACGACAACGACAACGACAACGACAACGACAACGACAACGACAACGACAACGACAACGACAACGACAACGACAACGACAACGACAACGACAACGACAACGACAACGACAACGACAACGACAACGACAACGACAACGACAACGACAACGACAACGACAACGACAACGACAACGACAACGACAACGACAACGACAACGACAACGACAACGACAACGACAACGACAACGACAACGACAACGACAACGACAACGACAACGACAACGACAACGACAACGACAACGACAACGACAACGACAACGACAACGACAACGACAACGACAACGACAACGACAACGACAACGACAACGACAACGACAACGACAACGACAACGACAACGACAACGACAACGACAACGACAACGACAACGACAACGACAACGACAACGACAACGACAACGACAACGACAACGACAACGACAACGACAACGACAACGACAACGACAACGACAACGACAACGACAACGACAACGACAACGACAACGACAACGACAACGACAACGACAACGACAACGACAACGACAACGACAACGACAACGACAACGACAACGACAACGACAACGACAACGACAACGACAACGACAACGACAACGACAACGACAACGACAACGACAACGACAACGACAACGACAACGACAACGACAACGACAACGACAACGACAACGACAACGACAACGACAACGACAACGACAACGACAACGACAACGACAACGACAACGACAACGACAACGACAACGACAACGACAACGACAACGACAACGACAACGACAACGACAACGACAACGACAACGACAACGACAACGACAACGACAACGACAACGACAACGACAACGACAACGACAACGACAACGACAACGACAACGACAACGACAACGACAACGACAACGACAACGACAACGACAACGACAACGACAACGACAACGACAACGACAACGACAACGACAACGACAACGACAACGACAACGACAACGACAACGACAACGACAACGACAACGACAACGACAACGACAACGACAACGACAACGACAACGACAACGACAACGACAACGACAACGACAACGACAACGACAACGACAACGACAACGACAACGACAACGACAACGACAACGACAACGACAACGACAACGACAACGACAACGACAACGACAACGACAACGACAACGACAACGACAACGACAACGACAACGACAACGACAACGACAACGACAACACCAACGACAACGACAACGACAACGACAACGACAACGACAACGACAACGACAACGACAACGACAACGACAACGACAACGACAACGACAACGACAACGACAACGACAACGACAACGACAACGACAACGACAACGCCAACGACAACGACAACGACAACGACAACGACAACGACAACGACAACGACAACGACAACGACAACGACAACGACAACGACAACGACAACGACAACGACAACGACAACGACAACGACAACGACAACGACAACGACAACGACAACGACAACGACAACGACAACGACAACGACAACGACAACGACAACGACAACGACAACGACAACGACAACGACAACGACAACGACAACGACAACGACAACGACAACGACAACGACAACGACAACGACAACGACAACGACAACGACAACGACAACGACAACGACAACGACAACGACAACGACAACGACAACGACAACGACAACGACAACGACAACGACAACGACAACGACAACGACAACGACAACGACAACGACAACGACAACGACAACGACAACGACAACGACAACGACAACGACAACGACAACGACAACGACAACGACAACGACAACGACAACGACAACGACAACGACAACGACAACGACAACGACAACGACAACGACAACGACAACGACAACGACAACGACAACGACAACGACAACGACAACGACAACGACAACGACAACGACAACGACAACGACAACGACAACGACAACGACAACGACAACGACAACGACAACGACAACGACAACGACAACGACAACGACAACGACAACGACAACGACAACGACAACGACAACGACAACGACAACGACAACGACAACGACAACGACAACGACAACGACAACGACAACGACAACGACAACGACAACGACAACGACAACGACAACGACAACGACAACGACAACGACAACGACAACGACAACGACAACGACAACGACAACGACAACGACAACGACAACGACAACGACAACGACAACGACAACGACAACGACAACGACAACGACAACGACAACGACAACGACAACGACAACGACAACGACAACGACAACGACAACGACAACGACAACGACAACGACAACGACAACGACAACGACAACGACAACGACAACGACAACGACAACGACAACGACAACGACAACGACAACGACAACGACAACGACAACGACAACGACAACGACAACGACAACGACAACGACAACGACAACGACAACGACAACGACAACGACAACGACAACGACAACGACAACGACAACGACAACGACAACGACAACGACAACGACAACGACAACGACAACGACAACGACAACGACAACGACAACGACAACGACAACGACAACGACAACGACAACGACAACGACAACGACAACGACAACGACAACGACAACGACAACGACAACGACAACGACAACGACAACGACAACGACAACGACAACGACAACGACAACGACAACGACAACGACAACGACAACGACAACGACAACGACAACGACAACGACAACGACAACGACAACGACAACGACAACGACAACGACAACGACAACGACAACGACAACGACAACGACAACGACAACGACAACGACAACGACAACGACAACGGCAACGACAACGACAACGACAACGACAACGACAACGACAACGACAACGACAACGGCAACGACAACGACAACGACAACGACAACGACAACGACAACGACAACGACAACGACCACGACAACTACAACGACAACGACAACGACAACGACAACGACAACGACAACGACAACGACAACGACAACGACAACGACAACGACAACGACAACGACAACGACAACGACAACGACAACGACAACGACAACGACAACGACAACGACAACGACAACGACAACGACAACGACAACGACAACGACAACGACAACGACAACGACAACATCAACATCAACATCAACATCAACATCAACATCAACAACAACAACAACAACAACAACAACAACAACAACAACAACAGCAACAACAACAACAACAACAACAACAACGACAACGACAACGACAACGACAACGACAACGACAACGACAACGACAACGACAACGACAACGACAACGACAACGACAACGACAACGACAACGACAACGACAACGACAACGACAACGACAACGACAACGACAACGACAACGACAACGACAACGACAACGACAACGACAACGACAACGACAACGACAACGACAACGACAACGACAACGACAACGACAACGACAACGACAACGACAACGACAACGACAACGACAACGACAACGACAACGACAACGACAACGACAACGACAACGACAACGACAACGACAACGACAACGACAACGACAACGACAACGACAACGACAACGACAACGACAACGACAACGACAACGACAACGACAACGACAACGACAACGACAACGACAACGACAACGACAACGACAACGACAACGACAACGACAACGACAACGACAACGACAACGACAACGACAACGACAACGACAACGACAACGACAACGACAACGACAACGACAACGACAACGACAACGACAACGACAACGACAACGACAACGACAACGACAACGACAACGACAACGACAACGACAACGACAACGACAACGACAACGACAACGACAACGACAACGACAACGACAACGACAACGACAACGACAACGACAACGACAACGACAACGACAACGACAACGACAACGACAACGACAACGACAACGACAACGACAACGACAACGACAACGACAACGACAACGACAACGACAACGACAACGACAACGACAACGACAACGACAACGACAACGACAACGACAACGACAACGACAACGACAACGACAACGACAACGACAACGACAACGACAACGACAACGACAACGACAACGACAACGACAACGACAACGACAACGACAACGACAACGACAACGACAACGACAACGACAACGACAACGACAACGACAACGACAACGACAACGACAACGACAACGACAACGACAACGACAACGACAACGACACGACAACGACAACGACAACGACAACGACAACGACAACGACAACGACAACGACAACGACAACGACAACGACAACGACAACGACAACGACAACGACAACGACAACGACAACGACAACGACAACGACAACGACAACGACAACGACAACGACAACGACAACGACAACGACAACGACAACGACAACGACAACGACAACGACAACGACAACGACAACGACAACGACAACGACAACGACAACGACAACGACAACGACAACCGACAACGACAACGACAACGACAACGACAACGACAACGACAACGACAACGACAACGACAACGACAACGACAACGACAACGACAACGACAACGACAACGACAACGACAACGACAACGACAACGACAACGACAACGACAACGACAACGACAACGACAACGACAACGACAACGACAACGACAACGACAACGACAACGACAACGACAACGACAACGACAACGACAACGACAACGACAACGACAACGACAACGACAACGACAACGACAACGACAACGACAACGACAACGACAACGACAACGACAACGACAACGACAACGACAACGACAACGACAACGACAACGACAACGACAACGACAACGACAACGACAACGACAACGACAACGACAACGACAACGACAACGACAACGACAACGACAACGACAACGACAACGACAACGACAACGACAACGACAACGACAACGACAACGACAACGACAACGACAACGACAACGACAACGACAACGACAACGACAACGACAACGACAACGACAACGACAACGACAACGACAACGACAACGACAACGACAACGACAACGACAACGACAACGACAACGACAACGACAACGACAACGACAACGACAACGACAACGACAACGACAACGACAACGACAACGACAACGACAACGACAACGACAACGACAACGACAACGACAACGACAACGACAACGACAACGACAACGACAACGACAACGACAACGACAACGACAACGACAACGACAACGACAACGACAACGACAACGACAACGACAACGACAACGACAACGACAACGACAACGACAACGACAACGACAACGACAACGACAACGACAACGACAACGACAACGACAACGACAACGACAACGACAACGACAACGACAACGACAACGACAACGACAACGACAACGACAACGACAACGACAACGACAACGACAACGACAACGACAACGACAACGACAACGACAACGACAACGACAACGACAACGACAACGACAACGACAACGACAACGACAACGACAACGACAACGACAACGACAACGACAACGACAACGACAACGACAACGACAACGACAACGACAACGACAACGACAACGACAACGACAACGACAACGACAACGACAACGACAACGACAACGACAACGACAACGACAACGACAACGACAACGACAACGACAACGACAACGACAACGACAACGACAACGACAACGACAACGACAACGACAACGACAACGACAACGACAACGACAACGACAACGACAACGACAACGACAACGACAACGACAACGACAACGACAACGACAACGACAACGACAACGACAACGACAACGACAACGACAACGACAACGACAACGACAACGACAACGACAACGACAACGACAACGACAACGACAACGACAACGACAACGACAACGACAACGACAACGACAACGACAACGACAACGACAACGACAACGACAACGACAACGACAACGACAACGACAACGACAACGACAACGACAACGACAACGACAACGACAACGACAACGACAACGACAACGACAACGACAACGACAACGACAACGACAACGACAACGACAACGACAACGACAACGACAACGACAACGACAACGACAACGACAACGACAACGACAACGACAACGGCAACGACAACGACAACGACAACGACAACGACAACGACAACGACAACGACAACGACAACGACAACGACAACGACAACGACAACGACAACGACAACGACAACGACAACGACAACGACAACGACAACGACAACGACAACGACAACGACAACGACAACGACAACGACAACGACAACGACAACGACAACGACAACGACAACGACAACGACAACGACAACGACGACGACGACGACGACGACGACGACGACGACGACGACGACGACGACGACGACGACGACGACGACGACGACGACGACGACGACGACGACGACGACGACGACGACGACGACGACGACGACGACGACGACGACGACGACGACGACGACGACGACGACGACGACGACGACGACGACGACGACGACGACGACGACGACGACGACGACGACAACGACAACGACAACGACAACGACAACGACAACGACAACGACAACGACAACGACAACGACAACGACAACGACAACGACAACGACAACGACAACGACAACGACAACGACAACGACAACGACAACGACAACGACAACGACAACGACAACGACAACGACAACGACAACGACAACGACAACGACAACGACAACGACAACGACAACGACAACGACAACGACAACGACAACGACAACGACAACGACAACGACAACGACAACGACAACGACAACGACAACGACAACGACAACGACAACGACAACGACAACGACAACGACAACGACAACGACAACGACAACGACAACGACAACGACAACGACAACGACAACGACAACGACAACGACAACGACAACGACAACGACAACGACAACGACAACGACAACGACAACGACAACGACAACGACAACGACAACGACAACGACAACGACAACGACAACGACAACGACAACGACAACGACAACGACAACGACAACGACAACGACAACGACAACGACAACGACAACGACAACGACAACGACAACGACAACGACAACGACAACGACAACGACAACGACAACGACAACGACAACGACAACGACAACGACAACGACAACGACAACGACAACGACAACGACAACGACAACGACAACGACAACGACAACGACAACGACAACGACAACGACAACGACAACGACAACGACAACGACAACGACAACGACAACGACAACGACAACGACAACGACAACGACAACGACAACGACAACGACAACGACAACGACAACGACAACGACAACGACAACGACAACGACAACGACAACGACAACAACAACAACAACATCAACGACAACAACGACAACGACAACAACAACGACAACAACAACAACAACAACAACGACAACGACAACAACAACGACAACGACAACGACAACAACAACGACAACAACAACGACAACAACAACGACAACGACAACGATAACGACAACGACAACGACAACGACAACGACAACGACAACGACAACGACAACGACAACGACAACGACAACGACAACGACAACGACAACGACAACAACAACGACAACGACAACGACAACACAAACAACAACGACAACGACAACGACAACGACAACGACAACGACAACGACAACGACAACGACAACGACAACGACAACGACAACGACAACGACAACGACAACGACAACGACAACGACAACGACAACGACAACGACAACGACACGACAACGACAACGACAACGACAACGACAACGACAACGACAACGACAACGACAACGACAACGACAACGACAACGACAACGACAACGACAACGACAACGACAACGACAACGACAACGACAACGACAACGACAACGACAACGACAACGACAACGACAACGACAACGACAACGACAACGACAACGACAACGACAACGACAACGACAACGACAACGACAACGACAACGACAACGACAACGACAACGACAACGACAACGACAACGACAACGACAACGACAACGACAACGACAACGACAACGACAACGACAACGACAACGACAACGACAACGACAACGACAACGACAACGACAACGACAACGACAACGACAACGACAACGACAACGACAACGACAACGACAACGACAACGACAACGACAACGACAACGACAACGACAACGACAACGACAACGACAACGACAACGACAACGACAACGACAACGACAACGACAACGACAACGACAACGACAACGACAACGACAACGACAACGACAACGACAACGACAACGACAACGACAACGACAACGACAACGACAACGACAACGACAACGACAACGACAACGACAACGACAACGACAACGACAACGACAACGACAACGACAACGACAACGACAACGACAACGACAACGACAACGACAACGACAACGACAACGACAACGACAACGACAACGACAACGACAACGACAACGACAACGACAACGACAACGACAACGACAACGACAACGACAACGACAACGACAACGACAACGACAACGACAACGACAACGACAACGACAACGACAACGACAACGACAACGACAACGACAACGACAACGACAACGACAACGACAACGACAACGACAACGACAACGACAACGACAACGACAACGACAACGACAACGACAACGACAACGACAACGACAACGACAACGACAACGACAACGACAACGACAACGACAACGACAACGACAACGACAACGACAACGACAACGACAACGACAACGACAACGACAACGACAACGACAACGACAACGACAACGACAACGACAACGACAACGACAACGACAACGACAACGACAACGACAACGACAACGACAACGACAACGACAACGACAACGACAACGACAACGACAACGACAACGACAACGACAACGACAACGACAACGACAACGACAACGACAACGACAACGACAACGACAACGACAACGACAACGACAACGACAACGACAACGACAACGACAACGACAACGACAACGACAACGACAACGACAACGACAACGACAACGACAACGACAACGACAACGACAACGACAACGACAACGACAACGACAACGACAACGACAACGACAACGACAACGACAACGACAACGACAACGACAACGACAACGACAACGACAACGACAACGACAACGACAACGACAACGACAACGACAACGACAACGACAACGACAACGACAACGACAACGACAACGACAACGACAACGACAACGACAACGACAACGACAACGACAACGACAACGACAA
Organism: Andrena chrysosceles; assembly: GCA_963855975.1. Taxonomy (NCBI): domain Eukaryota; kingdom Metazoa; phylum Arthropoda; class Insecta; order Hymenoptera; family Andrenidae; genus Andrena; species Andrena chrysosceles. The sequence goes on along the minus strand of CAWLCU010000258.1, from coordinate 27,353 downwards.
CGACAACGACAACGACAACGACAACGACAACGACAACGACAACGACAACGACAACGACAACGACAACGACAACGACAACGACAACGACAACGACAACGACAACGACAACGACAACGACAACGACAACGACAACGACAACGACAACGACAACGACAACGACAACGACAACGACAACGACAACGACAACGACAACGACAACGACAACGACAACGACAACGACAACGACAACGACAACGACAACGACAACGACAACGACAACGACAACGACAACGACAACGACAACGACAACGACAACGACAACGACAACGACAACGACAACGACAACGACAACGACAACGACAACGACAACGACAACGACAACGACAACGACAACGACAACGACAACGACAACGACAACGACAACGACAACGACAACGACAACGACAACGACAACGACAACGACAACGACAACGACAACGACAACGACAACGACAACGACAACGACAACGACAACGACAACGACAACGACAACGACAACGACAACGACAACGACAACGACAACGACAACGACAACGACAACGACAACGACAACGACAACGACAACGACAACGACAACGACAACGACAACGACAACGACAACGACAACGACAACGACAACGACAACGACAACGACAACGACAACGACAACGACAACGACAACGACAACGACAACGACAACGACAACGACAACGACAACGACAACGACAACGACAACGACAACGACAACGACAACGACAACGACAACGACAACGACAACGACAACGACAACGACAACGACAACGACAACGACAACGACAACGACAACGACAACGACAACGACAACGACAACGACAACGACAACGACAACGACAACGACAACGACAACGACAACGACAACGACAACGACAACGACAACGACAACGACAACGACAACGACAACGACAACGACAACGACAACGACAACGACAACGACAACGACAACGACAACGACAACGACAACGACAACGACAACGACAACGACAACGACAACGACAACGACAACGACAACGACAACGACAACGACAACGACAACGACAACGACAACGACAACGACAACGACAACGACAACGACAACGACAACGACAACGACAACGACAACGACAACGACAACGACAACGACAACGACAACGACAACGACAACGACAACGACAACGACAACGACAACGACAACGACAACGACAACGACAACGACAACGACAACGACAACGACAACGACAACGACAACGACAACGACAACGACAACGACAACGACAACGACAACGACAACGACAACGACAACGACAACGACAACGACAACGACAACGACAACGACAACGACAACGACAACGACAACGACAACGACAACGACAACGACAACTACAACGACAACGACAACGACAACGACAACGACAACGACAACGACAACGACAACGACAACGACGACAACAACAACAACAACAACAACAACAACAACAACAACAACAACAACAACAACAACAACAACAACAACAACAACAACATCAACAACAACAACGACAACGACAACAACAACGACAACAACAACAACAACGACAACGACAACGACAACAACAACGACAACAACAACGACAACAACAACGACAACAACAACGACAACAACAACGACAACGACAACGACAACGACAACGACAACGACAACGACAACGACAACGACAACGACAACGACAACAACAACGACAACGACAACGACAACAACAACGACAACAACAACGACAACACAAACAACAACGACAACGACAACGACAACGACAACGACAACGACAACGACAACGACAACGACAACGACAACGACAACGACAACGACAACGACAACGACAACGACAACGACAACGACAACGACAACGACAACGACAACGACAACGACAACGACAACGACAACGACAACGACAACGACAACGACAACGACAACGACAACGACAACGACAACGACAACGACAACGACAACGACAACGACAACGACAACGACAACGACAACGACAACGACAACGACAACGACAACGACAACGACAACGACAACGACAACGACAACGACAACGACAACGACAACGACAACGACAACGACAACGACAACGACAACGACAACGACAACGACAACGACAACGACAACGACAACGACAACGACAACGACAACGACAACGACAACGACAACGACAACGACAACGACAACGACAACGACAACGACAACGACAACGACAACGACAACGACAACGACAACGACAACGACAACGACAACGACAACGACAACGACAACGACAACGACAACGACAACGACAACGACAACGACAACGACAACGACAACGACAACGACAACGACAACGACAACGACAACGACAACGACAACGACAACGACAACGACAACGACAACGACAACGACAACGACAACGACAACGACAACGACAACGACAACGACAACGACAACGACAACGACAACGACAACGACAACGACAACGACAACGACAACGACAACGACAACGACAACGACAACGACAACGACAACGACAACGACAACGACAACGACAACGACAACGACAACGACAACGACAACGACAACGACAACGACAACGACAACGACAACGACAACGACAACGACAACGACAACGACAACGACAACGACAACGACAACGACAACGACAACGACAACGACAACGACAACGACAACGACAACGACAACGACAACGACAACGACAACGACAACGACAACGACAACGACAACGACAACGACAACGACAACGACAACGACAACGACAACGACAACGACAACGACAACGACAACGACAACGACAACGACAACGACAACGACAACGACAACGACAACGACAACGACAACGACAACGACAACGACAACGACAACGACAACGACAACGACAACGACAACGACAACGACAACGACAACGACAACGACAACGACAACGACAACGACAACGACAACGACAACGACAACGACAACGACAACGACAACGACAACGACAACGACAACGACAACGACAACGACAACGACAACGACAACGACAACGACAACGACAACGACAACGACAACGACAACGACAACGACAACGACAACGACAACGACAACGACAACGACAACGACAACGACAACGACAACGACAACGACAACGACAACGACAACGACAACGACAACGACAACGACAACGACAACGACAACGACAACGACAACGACAACGACAACGACAACGACAACGACAACGACAACGACAACGACAACGACAACGACAACGACAACGACAACGACAACGACAACGACAACGACAACGACAACGACAACGACAACGACAACGACAACGACAACGACAACGACAACGACAACGACAACGACAACGACAACGACAACGACAACGACAACGACAACGACAACGACAACGACAACGACAACGACAACGACAACGACAACGACAACGACAACGACAACGACAACGACAACGACAACGACAACGACAACGACAACGACAACGACAACGACAACGACAACGACAACGACAACGACAACGACAACGACAACGACAACGACAACGACAACGACAACGACAACGACAACGACAACGACAACGACAACGACAACGACAACGACAACGACAACGACAACGACAACGACAACGACAACGACAACGACAACGACAACGACAACGACAACGACAACGACAACGACAACGACAACGACAACGACAACGACAACGACAACGACAACGACAACGACAACGACAACGACAACGACAACGACAACGACAACGACAACGACAACGACAACGACAACGACAACGACAACGACAACGACAACGACAACGACAACGACAACGACAACGACAACGACAACGACAACGACAACGACAACGACAACGACAACGACAACGACAACGACAACGACAACGACAACGACAACGACAACGACAACGACAACGACAACGACAACGACAACGACAACGACAACGACAACGACAACGACAACGACAACGACAACGACAACGACAACGACAACGACAACGACAACGACAACGACAACGACAACGACAACGACAACGACAACGACAACGACAACGACAACGACAACGACAACGACAACGACAACGACAACGACAACGACAACGACAACGACAACGACAACGACAACGACAACGACAACGACAACGACAACGACAACGACAACGACAACGACAACGACAACGACAACGACAACGACAACGACAACGACAACGACAACGACAACGACAACGACAACGACAACGACAACGACAACGACAACGACAACGACAACGACAACGACAACGACAACGACAACGACAACGACAACGACAACGACAACGACAACGACAACGACAACGACAACGACAACGACAACGACAACGACAACGACAACGACAACGACAACGACAACGACAACGACAACGACAACGACAACGACAACGACAACGACAACGACAACGACAACGACAACGACAACGACAACGACAACGACAACGACAACGACAACGACAACGACAACGACAACGACAACGACAACGACAACGACAACGACAACGACAACGACAACGACAACGACAACGACAACGACAACGACAACGACAACGACAACGACAACGACAACGACAACGACAACGACAACGACAACGACAACGACAACGACAACGACAACGACAACGACAACGACAACGACAACGACAACGACAACGACAACGACAACGACAACGACAACGACAACGACAACGACAACGACAACGACAACGACAACGACAACGACAACGACAACGACAACGACAACGACAACGACAACGACAACGACAACGACAACGACAACGACAACGACAACGACAACGACAACGACAACGACAACGACAACGACAACGACAACGACAACGACAACGACAACGACAACGACAACGACAACGACAACGACAACGACAACGACAACGACAACGACAACGACAACGACAACGACAACGACAACGACAACGACAACGACAACGACAACGACAACGACAACGACAACGACAACGACAACGACAACGACAACGACAACGACAACGACAACGACAACGACAACGACAACGACAACGACAACGACAACGACAACGACAACGACAACGACAACGACAACGACAACGACAACGACAACGACAACGACAACGACAACGACAACGACAACGACAACGACAACGACAACGACAACGACAACGACAACGACAACGACAACGACAACGACAACGACAACGACAACGACAACGACAACGACAACGGCAACTACAACGACAACGACAGCAACAACGACAACGACAGCAACAACGACAGCGACAGCGACAACGACAGCGACAGCAACAACGACAGCAACAGCAACAGCAACAGCAACAGCAACAGCAACAGCAACAGCAACAGCAACAGCAACAGCAACAGCAACAGCAACAGCAACAGCAACAGCAACAGCAACAGCAACAGCAACAGCAACAGCAACAGCAACAGCAACAGCAACAGCAACAGCAACAGCAACAGCAACAGCAACAGCAACAGCAACAGCAACAGCAACAGCAACAGCAACAGCAACTGCAACAGCAACAGCAACAGCAACAGCAACAGCAACAGCAACAGCAACAGCAACAGCAACAGCAACAGCAACAGCAACAGCAACAGCAACAGCAACAGCAACAGCAACAGCAACAGCAACAGCAACAGCAACAGCAACAGCAACAGCAACAGCAACAGCAACAGCAACAGCAACAGCAACAGCAACAGCAACAGCAACAGCAACAGCAACAGCAACAGCAACAGCAACAGCAACAGCAACAGCAACAGCAACAGCAACAGCAACAGCAACAGCAACAGCAACAGCAACAGCAACAGCAACAGCAACAGCAACAGCAACAGCAACAGCAACAGCAACAGCAACAGCAACAGCAACAGCAACAGCAACAGCAACAGCAACAGCAACAGCAACAGCAACAGCAACAGCAACAGCAACAGCAACAGCAACAGCAACAGCAACAGCAACAGCAACAGCAACAGCAACAGCAACAGCAACAGCAACAGCAACAGCAACAGCAACAGCAACAGCAACAGCAACAGCAACAGCAACAGCAACAGCAACAGCAACAGCAACAGCAACAGCAACAGCAACAGCAACAGCAACAGCAACAGCAACAGCAACAGCAACAGCAACAGCAACAGCAACAGCAACAGCAACAGCAACAGCAACAGCAACAGCAACAGCAACAGCAACAGCAACAGCAACAGCAACAGCAACAGCAACAGCAACAGCAACAGCAACAGCAACAGCAACAGCAACAGCAACAGCAACAGCAACAGCAACAGCAACAGCAACAGCAACAGCAACAGCAACAGCAACAGCAACAGCAACAGCAACAGCAACAGCAACAGCAACAGCAACAGCAACAGCAACAGCAACAGCAACAGCAACAGCAACAGCAACAGCAACAGCAACAGCAACAGCAACAGCAACAGCAACAGCAACAGCAACAGCAACAACAACAACAACACCAACAACACCAACAACACCAACAACATCAACAACAACAACACCAACAACACCAACAACACCAACAATACCAACAACAACAACAACAAGAACAGCAACAGCAACAACAACAACAACACCAACAACACCAACAACACCAACACCAACAGCAACAGCAACAGCAACAGCAACAGCAACAGCAACAGCAACAGCAACAGCAACAGCAACAGCAACAGCAACAGCAACAGCAACAGCAACAGCAACAGCAACAGCAACAGCACAGCAACAGCAACAGCAACAGCAACAGCAACAGCAACAGCAACAGCAACAGCAACAGCAACAGCAACAGCAACAGCAACAGCAACAGCAACAGCAACAGCAACAGCAACAGCAACAGCAACAGCAACAGCAACAGCAACAGCAACAGCAACAGCAACAGCAACAGCAACAGCAACAGCAACAGCAACAGCAACAGCAACAGCAACAGCAACAGCAACAGCAACAGCAACAACAACAACAACAACAACAACAACACCAACACCAACAACACCAACAACAACAACAACAACAACAACAACAACAACAGCAACAGCAACAGCAACAGCAACAGCAACAGCAACAGCAACAGCAACAGCAACAGCAACAGCAACAGCAACAGCAACAGCAACAGCAACAGCAACAGCAACAGCAACAGCAACAGCAACAGCAACAGCAACAGCAACAGCAACAGCAACAGCAACAGCAACAGCAACAGCAACAGCAACAGCAACAGCAACAGCAACAGCAACAGCAACAGCAACAGCAACAGCAACAGCAACAGCAAC
>CAWLCU010000257.1:0-30264 GCA_963855975.1 Andrena chrysosceles | reverse complement strand
GATGATAAAGATGATAATGATGATAATGATGATAATGATGATAATGATGATAATAATGATAATAATGATAATAATGATAATAATGATAATAATGGTAATAATGATAATAATGATAATAATGATAATAATGATAATAATGATAATAATGATAATAATGATAATAATGATAATAATGATAATAATGATAATAATGATTTTAATGTTAATAATGATAATAATGATAATAATGATAATAATGATAATAATGATAATAATGATAATAATGATAATAATGATAATAATGATAATAATGATAATAATGATAATAATGATAATAATGATAATAATGATAATAATGATACTAATGATAATAATGATAATAATGATAGTAATGATAGTAATGATAATAATGATAGTAATGATAGTAATGATAATAATGATAATAATGATAATAATGATAATAATGATAATAATGATAATTATGATTATAATGATAATAATGATAATAGTGATAATAATGATAATAATGATAATAATGATAATAATGATAATAATGATAATAATGATAATAATGATAATAATGATAATAATGATAATAATGATAATAATGATAATAATGATAATAATGATAATAATGATAATAATGATAATAATGATAATAATGATAATAATGATAATAATGATAATAATGATAATAATGATAATAATGATAATAATGATAATAATGATAATAATGATAATAATGATAATAATGATAATAATGATAATAATGATAATAATGATAATAATGATAATAATGATAATAATGATAATAATGATAATAATGATAATAATGTTAATAATGATAATAATGATAATAATGATAATAATGATAATAATGATAATAATGATAATAATGATAATAATGATAATAATGATAATAATGATAATAATGATAATAATGATAATAATGATAATAATGATAATAATGATAATAATGATAATAGTGATAATAATGATAATAGTGATAATAATGATAATAATGATAATAATGATAATAATGATAATAATGATAATAATGATAATAATGATAATAATGATAATAATGATAATAATGATAATAATGATAATAATGATAATAATGATAATAATGATAATAATGATAATAATGATAATAATTATAATAATGATAATAATGATAATAATGATAATAATGATAATAATGATAATAATGATAATGATGATAATGATGATAATGATGATAATGATGATAATGATGATAATGATGATAATGATGATAATGATGATAATGATGATAATGATGATAATGATGATAATGATGATAATGATGATAATGATGATCATGATGATAATGATGATAATGATGATAATGATGATAATGATAATAATGATGATAATGATGATAATGATGATAATGATAATAATGATAATAATGATAATAATGATGATAATGATGATAATGATGATAATGATAATAATGATAATAATGATAATAATGATAATAATGATAATAATGATAATAATGATAATAATGATAATAATGATAATAATGATAATAATGATAATAATGATAATAATGATAATAATGATAATAATGATAATAATGATAATAATGATAATAATGGTAATAATGATAATAATGATAATAATGATAATAATGATAATAATGATAATAATGATAATAATGATAATAATGATAATAATGATAATAATGATAATAATGATAATAATGATAATAATGATAATAATGATAATAATGATAATAATGATAATAATGATAATAATGATAATAATGATAATAATGATAATAATGATAATAATGATAATAATGATAATAATGATAATAATGATAATAATGATAATAATGATAATAATGATAATAATGATAATAATGATAATAATGATAATAATGATAATAATGATAATAATGATAATAATGATAATAATGATAATAATGATAATAATGATAATAATGATAATAATGATAATAATGATAATAATGATAATAATGATAATAATGATAATAATGATAATAATGATAATAATGATAATAATGATAATAATGATAATAATGATAATAATGATAATAATGATAATAATGATAATAATGATAATAATGATAATAATGATAATAATGATAATAATGATAATAATGATAATAATGATAATAATGATAATAATGATAATAATGATAATAATGATAATAATGATAATAATGATAATAATGATAATAATGATAATAATGATAATAATGATAATAATGATAATAATGATAATAATGATAATAATGATAATAATGATAATAATGATAATAATGATAATAATGATAATAATGATAATAATGATAATAATGATAATAATGATAATAATGATAATAATGATAATAATGATAATAATGATAATAATGATAATAATGATAATAATGATAATAATGATAATAATGATAATAATGATAATAATGATAATAATGATAATAATGATAATAATGACAATAATGACAATAATGATAATAATGATAATAATGACAATAATGACAATAATGACAATAATGATAATAATGGCAATAATGATAATAATGATAATAATGATAATAATGACAATAATGATAATAATGACAATAATGATAATAATGACAATAATGATAATAATGATAATAATGATAATAATGGTAATAATGATAATAATGACAATAATGATAATAATGATAATAATGATAATAATGGTAATAATGATAATAATGATAATAATGATAATAATGATAATAATGATAATAATGATAATAATGATAATAATGATTTTAATGTTAATAATGATAATAATGATAATAATGATAATAATGATAATAATGATAATAATGATAATAATGATAATAATGATAATAATGATAATAATGATAATAATGATAATAATGATAATAATGATAATAATGATAATGATGATAATGATGATAATAATGATAATGATGATAATGATGATAATGATGATAATGATGATAATGATGATAATGATGATAATGATGATAATGATGATAATGATGATAATGATGATAATGATGATAATGATGATAATGATGATAATGATGATAATGATGATAATGATGATAAAGATGATAATGATGATAATGATGATAATGATGATAATGATGATAATAATGATAATAATGATAATAATGATAATAATGATAATAATGATAATAATGATAATAATGATTTTAATGTTAATAATGATAATAATGATAATAATGATAATAATGATAATAATGATAATAATGATAATAATGATAATAATGATAATAATGATAATGATGATAATGTTGATAATAATGATAATAATGATAATAATGATAATAATGATAATAATGATAATAATGATAATAATGATAATAATGATAATAATGATAATAATGATAATAATGATAATAATGATAATAATGATAATAATGATAATAATGATAATAATGATAATAATGATAATAATGATAATAATGATAATAATGATAATAATGATAATAATGATAATAATGATAATAATGATAATAATGATAATAATGATAATAATGATAATAATGATAATAATGATAATAATGATAATAATGATAATAATGATAATAATGATAATAATGATAATAATGATAATAATGATAATAATGATAATAATGATAATAATGATAATAATGATAATAATGATAATAATGATAATAATGATAATAATGATAATAATGATAATAATGATAATAATGATAATAATGATAATAATGATAATAATGATAATAATGATAATAATGATAATAATGATAATAATGATAATAATGATAATAATGATAATAATGATAATAATGATAATAATGATAATAATGATAATAATGATAATAATGATAATAATGATAATAATGATAATAATGATAATAATGATAATAATGATAATAATGATAATAATGATAATAATGATAGTAATGATAGTAATGATAGTAATGATAGTAATGATAATAATGATAATAATGATAAGAATGATAATAATGATAATAATGATAATAATGATAATAATGATAATAATGATAATAATGATAATAATGATAATAATGATAATAATGATAATAATGATAATAATGATAATAATGATAATAATGATAATAATGATAATAATGATAATAATGATAATAATGATAATAATGATAATAATGATAATAATGATAATAATGATAATAATGATAATAATGATAGTAATGATAGTAATGATAGTAATGATAGTAATGATAGTAATGATATTAATGATAATAATGATAATAATGATAATAATGATAATAATGATAATAATGATAATAATGATAATAATGATAATAATGATAATAATGATAATAATGATAATAATGATAATAATGATAATAATGATAATAATGATAATAATGATAATAATGATAATAATGATAATAATGATAATAATGATAATAATGATAATAATGATAATAATGATAATAATGATAATAATGATAATAATGATAATAATGATAATAATGATAATAATGATAATAATGATAATAATGATAATAATGATAATAATGATAATAATGATAATAATGATAATAATGATAATAATGATAATAATGATAATAATGATAATAATGATAATAATGATAATAATGATAATAATGATAATAATGATAATAATGATAATAATGATAATAATGATAATAATGATAATAATGATAATAATGATAATAATGATAATAATGATAATAATGATAATAATGATAATAATGATAATAATGATAATAATGATAATAATGATAATAATGATAATAATGATAATAATGATAATAATGATAATAATGATAATAATGATGATAATGATAATAATGATGATAATGATGATAATGATGATAATGATGATAATGATGATAATGATGATAATGATGATAATGATGATAATGATGATAATGATGATAATGATGATAATGATGATAATGATGATAATGATGATAATGATGATAATGATGATAATGATGATAATGATGATAATGATGAGAATGATGATAATCATGATAATCATGATAATGATGATAATGATGATAATGATGATAATGATGATAATGATGATAATGATGATAATGATGATAATGATGATAATGATGATAATGATGATAATGATGATAATGATGATAATGATGATAATGATGATAATGATGATAATGATAATAATGATCATAATGATAATAATGATAATAATGATAATAATGATAATAATGATAATAATGATAATAATGATAATAATGATTATAATGATAATAATGATAATAATGATAATAATGATAATAATGATAATAATGATAATAATGATAATAATGATAATAATGATAATAATGATAATAATGATAATAATGATAATAATGATAATAATGATAATAATGATAATAATGATAATAATGATAATAATGATAATAATGATAATAATGATAATAATGATAATAATGATAATAATGATAATAATGATAATAATGATAATAATGATAATAATGATAATAATGATAATAATGATAATAATGATAATAATGATAATAATGATAATAATGATAATAATGATAATAATGATAATAATGATAATAATGATAATAATGATAATAATGATAATAATGATAATAATGATAATAATGATAATAATGATAATAATGATAATAATGATAATAATGATAATAATGATAATAATGATAATAATGATAATAATGATAATAATGATAATAATGATAATAATGATAATAATGATAATAATGATAATAATGATAATAATGATAATAATGATAATAATGATAATAATGACAATAATGATAATAATGATAATAATGATAATAATGATAATAATGATAATAATGATAATAATGATAATAATGATAATAATGATAATAATGATAATAATGATAATAATGATAATAATGGTAATAATGATAATAATGATAATAATGATAATAATGATAATAATGATTTTAATGTTAATAATGATAATAATGATAATAATGATAATAATGATAATAATGATAATAATGATAATGATGATAATAATGATAATAATGATAATGATGATAATGATGATAATAATGATAATAATGATAATAATGATTTTAATGTTAATAATGATAATAATGATAATAATGATAATAATGATAATAATGATAATAATGATAATAATGATAATAATGATAATAATGATAATAATGATAATAATGATAATAATGATAATGATGATAATAATGATAATGATGATAATAATGATAATGATGATAATGATGATAATGATGATAATGATGATAATGATGATAATGATGATAATGATGATAATGATGATAATGATGATAATGATGATAATGATGATAATGATGATAATGATGATAATGATGATAATGATGATAATGATGATAATGATGATAATGATGATAAAGATGATAATGATGATAATGATGATAATGATGATAATGATGATAATGATGATAATAATGATAATAATGATAATAATGATAATAATGATAATAATGGTAATAATGATAATAATGATAATAATGATAATAATGATAATAATGATAATAATGATAATAATGATAATAATGATAATAATGATAATAATGATAATAATGATTTTAATGTTAATAATGATAATAATGATAATAATGATAATAATGATAATAATGATAATAATGATAATAATGATAATAATGATAATAATGATAATAATGATAATAATGATAATAATGATAATAATGATAATAATGATAATAATGATAATAATGATACTAATGATAATAATGATAATAATGATAGTAATGATAGTAATGATAATAATGATAGTAATGATAGTAATGATAATAATGATAATAATGATAATAATGATAATAATGATAATAATGATAATTATGATTATAATGATAATAATGATAATAGTGATAATAATGATAATAATGATAATAATGATAATAATGATAATAATGATAATAATGATAATAATGATAATAATGATAATAATGATAATAATGATAATAATGATAATAATGATAATAATGATAATAATGATAATAATGATAATAATGATAATAATGATAATAATGATAATAATGATAATAATGATAATAATGATAATAATGATAATAATGATAATAATGATAATAATGATAATAATGATAATAATGATAATAATGATAATAATGATAATAATGATAATAATGATAATAATGATAATAATGATAATAATGATAATAATGATAATAATGATAATAATGATAATAATGATAATAATGATAATAATGATAATAATGATAATAATGATAATAATGATAATAATGATAATAATGATAATAATGATAATAATGATAATAATGATAATAATGATAATAATGATAATAATGATAATAATGATAATAATGATAATAATGATAATAATGATAATAATGATAATAATGATAATAATGATAATAATGATAATAATGATAATAATGATAATAATGATAATAATGATAATAATGATAATAATGATAATAATGATAATAATGATAATAATGAAAATAATGATAATAATGATAATAATGATAATAATGATAATAATGATAATAATGATAATAATGATAATAATGATAGTAATGATAATCATGATAATAATGATAGTAATGATAGTAATGATAGTAATGATAATAATGATAATAATGATAATAATGATAATAATGATAATAATGATAATAATGATAATAATGATAATAATGATAATAATGATAATAATGATAATAATGATAATAATGATAATAATGATAATAATGATAATAATGATAATAATGATAATAATGATAATAATGATAATAATGATAATAATGATAATACTGATAATAATGATAATAATGATAATAATGATAATAATGATAATAATGATAATACTGATAATACTGATAATAATGATAATAATGATAATAATTATAATAATGATAATAATGATAATAATGATAATAATGATAATAATGATAATAATGATAATAATGATAATAATGATAATAATGATAATAATGATAATAATGATAATAATGATAATAATGATAATAATGATAATAATGATAATAATGATAATAATGATAATAATGATAATAATGATAATAATGATAATAATGATAATAATGATAATAATGATAATAATGATAATAATGATAATAATGATAATAATGATAATAATGATAATAATGATAATAATGATAATAATGATAATAATGATAATAATGATAATAATGATAATAATGATAATAATGATAATAATGATAATAATGATAATAATGATAATAATGATAATAATGATAATAATGATAGTAATGATAGTAATGATAGTAATGATAGTAATGATAATAATGATAATAATGATAAGAATGATAATAATGATAATAATGATAATAATGATAATAATGATAATAATGATAATAATGATAATAATGATAATAATGATAATAATGATAATAATGATAATAATGATAATAATGATAATAATGATAATAATGATAATAATGATAATAATGATAATAATGATAATAATGATAATAATGATAATAATGATAATAATGATAATAATGATAATAATGATAATAATGATAATAATGATAATAATGATAATAATGATAATAATGATAATAATGATAATAATGATAATAATGATAATAATGATAATAATGATAATAATGATAATAATGATAATAATGATAATAATGATAATAATGATAATAATGATAATAATGATAATAATGATAATAATGATAATAATGATAATAATGATAATAATGATAATAATGATAATAATGATAATAATGATAATAATGATACTAATGATAGTAATGATAGTAATGATAGTAATGATAGTAATGATAGTAATGATATTAATGATAGTAATGATAATAATGATAGTAATGATAATAATGATAATAATGATAATAATGATAATAATGATAATAATGATAATAATGATAATAATGATAATAATGATAATAATGATAATAATGATAATAATGATAATAATGATAATAATGATAATAATGATAATAATGATAATAATGATAATAATGATAATAATGATAATAATGATAATAATGATAATAATGATAATAATGATAATAATGATAATAATGATAATAATGATAATAATGATAATAATGATAATAATGATAATAATGATAATAATGATAATAATGATAATAATGATAATAATGATAATAATGATAATAATGATAATAATGATAATAATGATAATAATGATAATAATGATAATAATGATAATAATGATAATAATGATAATAATGATAATAATGATAATAATGATAATAATGATAATAATGATAATAATGATAATAATGATAATAATGATAATAATGATAATAATGATAATAATGATGATAATGATAATAATGATGATAATGATGATAATGATGATAATGATGATAATGATGATAATGATGATAATGATGATAATGATGATAATGATGATAATGATGATAATGATGATAATGATGATAATGATGATAATGATGATAATGATGATAATGATGATAATGATGATAATGATGATAATGATGAGAATGATGATAATCATGATAATCATGATAATGATGATAATGATGATAATGATGATAATGATGATAATGATGATAATGATGATAATGATGATAATGATGATAATGATGATAATGATGATAATGATGATAATGATGATAATGATGATAATGATGATAATGATGATAATGATAATAATGATAATAATGATAATAATGATAATAATGATAATAATGATAATAATGATAATAATGATAATAATGATAATAATGATAATAATGATTATAATGATAATAATGATAATAATGATAATAATGATAATAATGATAATAATGATAATAATGATAATAATGATAATAATGATAATAATGATAATAATGATAATAATGATAATAATGATAATAATGATAATAATGATAATAATGATAATAATGATAATAATGATAATAATGATAATAATGATAATAATGATAATAATGATAATAATGATAATAATGATAA
Organism: Andrena chrysosceles; assembly: GCA_963855975.1. Taxonomy (NCBI): domain Eukaryota; kingdom Metazoa; phylum Arthropoda; class Insecta; order Hymenoptera; family Andrenidae; genus Andrena; species Andrena chrysosceles. The sequence goes on along the minus strand of CAWLCU010000257.1, from coordinate 20,233 downwards.
TAATGATAATAATGATAATAATGATAATAATGATAATAATGATAACAATGATAATAATGATAATAATGATAACAATGATAATAATGATAATAATGATAATAATGATAATAATGATAATAATGATAATAATGATAATAATGATAATAATGATAATAATGATAATAATGATAATAATGATAATAATGATAATAATGATAATAATGATAATAATGATAATAATGATAATAATGATAATAATGATAATAATGATAATAATGATAATAATGATAATAATGATAATAATGATAATAATGATAATAATGATAATAATGATAATAATGATAATAATGACAATAATGATAATAATGATAATAATGATAATAATGATAATAATGATAATAATGATAATAATGATAATAATGATAATAATGATAATAATGATAATAATGATAATAATGATAATAATGGTAATAATGATAATAATGATAATAATGATAATAATGATAATAATGATTTTAATGTTAATAATGATAATAATGATAATAATGATAATAATGATAATAATGATAATAATGATAATGATGATAATAATGATAATAATGATAATGATGATAATGATGATAATAATGATAATAATGATAATAATGATTTTAATGTTAATAATGATAATAATGATAATAATGATAATAATGATAATAATGATAATAATGATAATAATGATAATAATGATAATAATGATAATAATGATAATAATGATAATAATGATAATAATGATAATAATGATAATAATGATAATGATGATAATAATGATAATGATGATAATGATGATAATGATGATAATGATGATAATGATGATAATGATGATAATGATGATAATGATGATAATGATGATAATGATGATAATGATGATAATGATGATAATGATGATAATGATGATAATGATGATAATGATGATAATGATGATAATGATGATAATGATGATAAAGATGATAATGATGATAATGATGATAATGATGATAATGATGATAATAATGATAATAATGATAATAATGATAATAATGATAATAATGGTAATAATGATAATAATGATAATAATGATAATAATGATAATAATGATAATAATGATAATAATGATAATAATGATAATAATGATAATAATGATAATAATGATTTTAATGTTAATAATGATAATAATGATAATAATGATAATAATGATAATAATGATAATAATGATAATAATGATAATAATGATAATAATGATAATAATGATAATAATGATAATAATGATAATAATGATAATAATGATAATAATGATACTAATGATAATAATGATAATAATGATAGTAATGATAGTAATGATAATAATGATAGTAATGATAGTAATGATAATAATGATAATAATGATAATAATGATAATAATGATAATAATGATAATTATGATTATAATGATAATAATGATAATAGTGATAATAATGATAATAATGATAATAATGATAATAATGATAATAATGATAATAATGATAATAATGATAATAATGATAATAATGATAATAATGATAATAATGATAATAATGATAATAATGATAATAATGATAATAATGATAATAATGATAATAATGATAATAATGATAATAATGATAATAATGATAATAATGATAATAATGATAATAATGATAATAATGATAATAATGATAATAATGATAATAATGATAATAATGATAATAATGATAATAATGATAATAATGATAATAATGATAATAATGTTAATAATGATAATAATGATAATAATGATAATAATGATAATAATGATAATAATGATAATAATGATAATAATGATAATAATGATAATAATGATAATAATGATAATAATGATAATAATGATAATAATGATAATAATGATAATAATGATAATAGTGATAATAATGATAATAGTGATAATAATGATAATAATGATAATAATGATAATAATGATAATAATGATAATAATGATAATAATGATAATAATGATAATAATGATAATAATGATAATAATGATAATAATGATAATAATGATAATAATGATAATAATGATAATAATGATAATAATTATAATAATGATAATAATGATAATAATGATAATAATGATAATAATGATAATAATGATAATGATGATAATGATGATAATGATGATAATGATGATAATGATGATAATGATGATAATGATGATAATGATGATAATGATGATAATGATGATAATGATGATAATGATGATAATGATGATAATGATGATCATGATGATAATGATGATAATGATGATAATGATGATAATGATAATAATGATGATAATGATGATAATGATGATAATGATAATAATGATAATAATGATAATAATGATGATAATGATGATAATGATGATAATGATAATAATGATAATAATGATAATAATGATAATAATGATAATAATGATAATAATGATAATAATGATAATAATGATAATAATGATAATAATGATAATAATGATAATAATGATAATAATGATAATAATGATAATAATGATAATAATGATAATAATGATAATAATGGTAATAATGATAATAATGATAATAATGATAATAATGATAATAATGATAATAATGATAATAATGATAATAATGATAATAATGATAATAATGATAATAATGATAATAATGATAATAATGATAATAATGATAATAATGATAATAATGATAATAATGATAATAATGATAATAATGATAATAATGATAATAATGATAATAATGATAATAATGATAATAATGATAATAATGATAATAATGATAATAATGATAATAATGATAATAATGATAATAATGATAATAATGATAATAATGATAATAATGATAATAATGATAATAATGATAATAATGATAATAATGATAATAATGATAATAATGATAATAATGATAATAATGATAATAATGATAATAATGATAATAATGATAATAATGATAATAATGATAATAATGATAATAATGATAATAATGATAATAATGATAATAATGATAATAATGATAATAATGATAATAATGATAATAATGATAATAATGATAATAATGATAATAATGATAATAATGATAATAATGATAATAATGATAATAATGATAATAATGATAATAATGATAATAATGATAATAATGATAATAATGATAATAATGATAATAATGATAATAATGATAATAATGATAATAATGATAATAATGATAATAATGATAATAATGATAATAATGATAATAATGATAATAATGATAATAATGATAATAATGATAATAATGATAATAATGATAATAATGATAATAATGATAATAATGATAATAATGATAATAATGATAATAATGATAATAATGATAATAATGATAATAATGATAATAATGATAATAATGATAATAATGACAATAATGACAATAATGATAATAATGATAATAATGACAATAATGACAATAATGACAATAATGATAATAATGGCAATAATGATAATAATGATAATAATGATAATAATGACAATAATGATAATAATGACAATAATGATAATAATGACAATAATGATAATAATGATAATAATGATAATAATGGTAATAATGATAATAATGACAATAATGATAATAATGATAATAATGATAATAATGGTAATAATGATAATAATGATAATAATGATAATAATGATAATAATGATAATAATGATAATAATGATAATAATGATTTTAATGTTAATAATGATAATAATGATAATAATGATAATAATGATAATAATGATAATAATGATAATAATGATAATAATGATAATAATGATAATAATGATAATAATGATAATAATGATAATAATGATAATAATGATAATGATGATAATGATGATAATAATGATAATGATGATAATGATGATAATGATGATAATGATGATAATGATGATAATGATGATAATGATGATAATGATGATAATGATGATAATGATGATAATGATGATAATGATGATAATGATGATAATGATGATAATGATGATAAAGATGATAATGATGATAATGATGATAATGATGATAATGATGATAATAATGATAATAATGATAATAATGATAATAATGATAATAATGATAATAATGATAATAATGATTTTAATGTTAATAATGATAATAATGATAATAATGATAATAATGATAATAATGATAATAATGATAATAATGATAATAATGATAATAATGATAATGATGATAATGTTGATAATAATGATAATAATGATAATAATGATAATAATGATAATAATGATAATAATGATAATAATGATAATAATGATAATAATGATAATAATGATAATAATGATAATAATGATAATAATGATAATAATGATAATAATGATAATAATGATAATAATGATAATAATGATAATAATGATAATAATGATAATAATGATAATAATGATAATAATGATAATAATGATAATAATGATAATAATGATAATAATGATAATAATGATAATAATGATAATAATGATAATAATGATAATAATGATAATAATGATAATAATGATAATAATGATAATAATGATAATAATGATAATAATGATAATAATGATAATAATGATAATAATGATAATAATGATAATAATGATAATAATGATAATAATGATAATAATGATAATAATGATAATAATGATAATAATGATAATAATGATAATAATGATAATAATGATAATAATGATAATAATGATAATAATGATAATAATTATAATAATGATAATAATGATAATAATGATAATAATGATAATAATGATAATAATGATAATGATGATAATGATGATAATGATGATAATGATGATAATGATGATAATGATGATAATGATGATAATGATGATAATGATGATAATGATGATAATGATGATAATGATGATAATGATGATAATGATGATCATGATGATAATGATGATAATGATGATAATGATGATAATGATAATAATGATGATAATGATGATAATGATGATAATGATAATAATGATAATAATGATAATAATGATGATAATGATGATAATGATGATAATGATAATAATGATAATAATGATAATAATGATAATAATGATAATAATGATAATAATGATAATAATGATAATAATGATAATAATGATAATAATGATAATAATGATAATAATGATAATAATGATAATAATGATAATAATGATAATAATGATAATAATGATAATAATGGTAATAATGATAATAATGATAATAATGATAATAATGATAATAATGATAATAATGATAATAATGATAATAATGATAATAATGATAATAATGATAATAATGATAATAATGATAATAATGATAATAATGATAATAATGATAATAATGATAATAATGATAATAATGATAATAATGATAATAATGATAATAATGATAATAATGATAATAATGATAATAATGATAATAATGATAATAATGATAATAATGATAATAATGATAATAATGATAATAATGATAATAATGATAATAATGGTAATAATGATAATAATGATAATAATGATAATAATGATAATAATGATAATAATGATAATAATGATAATAATGATAATAATGATAATAATGATAATAATGATAATAATGATAATAATGATAATAATGATAATAATGATAATAATGATAATAATGATAATAATGATAATAATGATAATAATGATAATAATGATAATAATGATAATAATGATAATAATGATAATAATGATAATAATGATAATAATGATAATAATGATAATAATGATAATAATGATAATAATGATAATAATGATAATAATGATAATAATGATAATAATGATAATAATGATAATAATGATAATAATGATAATAATGATAATAATGATAATAATGATAATAATGATAATAATGATAATAATGATAATAATGATAATAATGATAATAATGATAATAATGATAATAATGATAATAATGATAATAATGATAATAATGATAATAATGATAATAATGATAATAATGATAATAATGATAATAATGATAATAATGATAATAATGATAATAATGATAATAATGATAATAATGATAATAATGATAATAATGATAATAATGATAATAATGATAATAATGATAATAATGATAATAATGATAATAATGATAATAATGATAATAATGATAATAATGATAATAATGATAATAATGATAATAATGATAATAATGATAATAATGATAATAATGATAATAATGATAATAATGATAATAATGATAATAATGATAATAATGATAATAATGATAATAATGATAATAATGATAATAATGATAATAATGATAATAATGATAATAATGATAATAATGATAATAATGATAATAATGATAATAATGATAATAATGACAATAATGACAATAATGATAATAATGATAATAATGACAATAATGACAATAATGACAATAATGATAATAATGGCAATAATGATAATAATGATAATAATGATAATAATGACAATAATGATAATAATGACAATAATGATAATAATGACAATAATGATAATAATGATAATAATGATAATAATGGTAATAATGATAATAATGACAATAATGATAATAATGATAATAATGATAATAATGGTAATAATGATAATAATGATAATAATGATAATAATGATAATAATGATAATAATGATAATAATGATTTTAATGTTAATAATGATAATAATGATAATAATGATAATAATGATAATAATGATAATAATGATAATAATGATAATAATGATAATAATGATAATAATGATAATAATGATAATAATGATAATAATGATAATAATGATAATGATGATAATGATGATAATAATGATAATGATGATAATGATGATAATGATGATAATGATGATAATGATGATAATGATGATAATGATGATAATGATGATAATGATGATAATGATGATAATGATGATAATGATGATAATGATGATAATGATGATAATGATGATAATGATGATAAAGATGATAATGATGATAATGATGATAATGATGATAATGATGATAATAATGATAATAATGATAATAATGATAATAATGATAATAATGATTTTAATGTTAATAATGATAATAATGATAATAATGATAATAATGATAATAATGATAATAATGATAATAATGATAATAATGATAATAATGATAATGATGATAATGTTGATAATAATGATAATAATGATAATAATGATAATAATGATAATAATGATAATAATGATAATAATGATAATAATGATAATAATGATAATAATGATAATAATGATAATAATGATAATAATGATAATAATGATAATAATGATAATAATGATAATAATGATAATAATGATAATAATGATAATAATGATAATAATGATAATAATGATAATAATGATAATAATGATAATAATGATAATAATGATAATAATGATAATAATGATAATAATGATAATAATGATAATAATGATAATAATGATAATAATGATAATAATGATAATAATGATAATAATGATAGTAATGATAATCATGATAATAATGATAATAATGATAATAATGATAGTAATGATAGTAATGATAATAATGATAGTAATGATTGTAATGATAGTAATGATAATAATGATAATAATGATAATAATGATAATAATGATAATAATGATAATAATGATAATAATGATTATAATGATAATAATGATAATAATGATAATAATGATAATAATGATAATAATGATAATAATGATAATAATGATAATAATGATAATAATGATAATACTGATAATAATGATAATAATGATAATAATGATAATAATGATAATAATGATAATACTGATAATAATGATAATAATTATAATAATGATAATAATGATAATAATGATAATAATGATAATAATGATAATAATGATAATAATGATAATAATGATAATAATGATAATAATGATAATAATGATAATAATGATAATAATGATAATAATGATAATAATGATAATAATGATAATAATGATAATAATGATAATAATGATAATAATGATAATAATGATAATAATGATAATAATGATAATAATGATAATAATGATAATAATGATAATAATGATAATAATGATAATAATGATAATAATGATAATAATGATAATAATGATAATAATGATAATAATGATAATAATGATAATAATGATAATAATGATAATAATGATAATAATGATAATAATGATAATAATGATAATAATGATAATAATGATAATAATGATAATAATGATAATAATGATAATAATGATAATAATGATAATAATGATAATAATGATAATAATGATAATAATGATAATAATGACAATAATGACAATAATGATAATAATGATAATAATGACAATAATGATAATAATGACAATAATGATAATAATGACAATAATGATAATAATGATAATAATGATAATAATGACAATAATGATAATAATGACAATAATGATAATAATGACAATAATGATAATAATGATAATAATGATAATAATGGTAATAATGATAATAATGATAATAATGATAATAATGATAATAATGATAATAATGATAATAATGATTTTAATGTTAATAATGATAATAATGATAATAATGATAATAATTATAATAATGATAATAATGATAATAATGATAATAATGATAATAATGATAATAATGATAATAATGATAATAATGATAATAATGATAATAATGATAATGATGATAATGATGATAATAATGATAATGATGATAATGATGATAATGATGATAATGATGATAATGATGATAATGATAATAATGATAATAATGATAATAATGATAATAATGATAATAATGATAATAATGATAATAATGATAATGATGATAATGATGATAATAATGATAATGATGATAATGATGATAATGATGATAATGATGATAATGATGATAATGATGATAATGATGATAATGATGATAATGATGATAATGATGATAATGATGATAATGATGATAATGATGATAATGATGATAATGATGATAATGATGATAATGATGATAATGATGATAATGATGATAATGATGATAAAGATGATAATGATGATAATGATGATAATGATGATAATGATGATAATAATGATAATAATGATAATAATGATAATAATGATAATAATGATAATAATGGTAATAATGATAATAATGATAATAATGATAATAATGATAATAATGATAATAATGATAATAATGATTTTAATGTTAATAATGATAATAATGATAATAATGATAATAATGATAATAATGATAATAATGATAATAATGATAATAATGATAATAATGATAATGATGATAATGATGATAATAATGATAATAATGATAATAATGATAATAATGATAATAATGATAATAATGATAATAATGATAATAATGATAATGATAATAATGATAATAATGATAATAATGATAATAATGATAATAATGATAATAATGATAATAATGATAATAATGATAATAATGATAATAATGATAATAATGATAATAATGATAATAATGATAATAATGATAATAATGATAATAATGATAATAATGATAATAATGATAATAATGATAATAATGATAATAATGATAATAATGATAATAATGATAATAATGATAATAATGATAATAATGATAATAATGATAATAATGATAGTAATGATAATCATGATAATAATGATAATAATGATAATAATGATAGTAATGATAGTAATGATAATAATGATAGTAATGATTGTAATGATAGTAATGATAATAATGATAATAATGATAATAATGATAATAATGATAATAATGATAATAATGATAATAATGATTATAATGATAATAATGATAATAATGATAATAATGATAATAATGATAATAATGATAATAATGATAATAATGATAATAATGATAATAATGATAATACTGATAATAATGATAATAATGATAATAATGATAATAATGATAATAATGATAATACTGATAATAATGATAATAATGATAATAATTATAATAATGATAATAATGATAATAATGATAATAATGATAATAATGATAATAATGATAATAATGATAATAATGATAATAATGATAATAATGATAATAATGATAATAATGATAATAATGATAATAATGATAATAATGATAATAATGATAATAATGATAATAATGATAATAATGATAATAATGATAATAATGATAATAATGATAATAATGATAATAATGATAATAATGATAATAATGATAATAATGATAATAATGATAATAATGATAATAATGATAATAATGATAATAATGATAATAATGATAATAATGATAATAATGATAATAATGATAATAATGATAATAATGATAATAATGATAATAATGATAATAATGATAATAATGATAATAATGATAATAATGATAATAATGATAATAATGATAATAATGATAATAATGATAATAATGATAATAATGATAATAATGATAATAATGATAATAATGATAATAATGATAATAATGATAATAATGATAATAATGATAATAATGATAATAATGATAATAATGATAATAATGATAATAATGATAATAATGATAATAATGATAATAATGATAATAATGATAATAATGATAATAATGATAATAATGATAATAATGATAATAATGATAATAATGATAATAATGATAATAATGATAATAATGATAATAATGATAATAATGATAATAATGATAATAATGATAATAATGATAATAATGATAATAATGATAATAATGATAATAATGATAATAATGATAATAATGATAATAATGATAATAATGATAATAATGATAATAATGATAATAATGATAATAATGATAATAATGATAATAATGATAATAATGATAATAATGATAATAATGATAATAATGATAATAATGATAATAATGATAATAATGATAATAATGATAATAATGATAATAATGATAATAATGATAATAATGATAATAATGATAATAATGATAATAATGATAATAATGATAATAATGATAATAATGATAATAATGATAATAATGATAATAATGATAATAATGATAATAATGATAATAATGATAATAATGATAATAATGATAATAATGATAATAATGATAATAATGATAATAATGATAATAATGATAATAATGATAATAATGATAATAATGATAATAATGATAATAATGATAATAATGATAATAATGATAATAATGATAATACTGATAATAATGATAATAATGATAATAATGATAATAATGATAATAATGATAATAATGATAATAATGATAATAATGATAATAATGATAATAATGATAATAATGATAATAATGATAATAATGATAAAAATGATAATAATGATAATAATGATAATAATGATAATAATGATAATAATGATAATAATGATAATAATGATAATAATGATAATAATGATAATAATGATAATAATGATAATAATGATAATAATGATAATAATGATAATAATGATAATAATGATAATAATGATAATAATGATAATAATGATAATAATGATAATAATGATAATAATGATAATAATGATAATAATGATAATAATGATAATAATGATAATAATGATAATAATGATAATAATGATAATAATGATAATAATGATAATAATGATAATAATGATAATAATGATAATAATGATAATAATGATAATAATGATAATAATGATAATAATGATAATAATGATAATAATGATAATAATGATAATAATGATAATAATGATAATAATGATAATAATGATAATAATGATAATAATGATAATAATGATAATAATGATAATAATGATAATAATGATAATAATGATAATAATGATAATAATGATAATAATGATAATAATGATAATAATGATAATAATGATAATAATGATAATAATGATAATAATGATAATAATGATAATAATGATAATAATGATAATAATGATAATAATGATAATAATGATAATAATGATAATAATGATAATAATGATAATAATGATAATAATGATAATAATGATAATAATGATAATAATGATAATACTGATAATAATGATAATAATGATAATAATGATAATAATGATAATAATGATAATAATGATAATAATGATAATAATGATAATAATGATAATAATGATAATAATGATAATAATGATAATAATGATAAAAATGATAATAATGATAATAATGATAATAATGATAATAATGATAATAATGATAATAATGATAATAATGATAATAATGATAATAATGATAATAATGATAATAATGATAATAATGATAATAATGATAATAATGATAATAATGATAATAATGATAATAATGATAATAATGATAATAATGATAATAATGATAATAATGATAATAATGATAATAATGATAATAATGATAATAATGATAATAATGATAATAATGATAATAATGATAATAATGATAATAATGATAATAATGATAATAATGATAATAATGATAATAATGATAATAATGATAATAATGATAATAATGACAATAATGACAATAATGACAATAATGATAATAATGATAATAATGATAATAATGATAATAATGATAATAATGATAATAATGATAATAATGATAATAATGATAATAATGATAATAATGATAATAATGATAATAATGATAATAATGATAATAATGATAATAATGATAATAATGATTTTAATGTTAATAATGATAATAATGATAATAATGATAATAATGATAATAATGATAATAATGATAATAATGATAATAATGATAATAATGATAATAATGATAATAATGATAATAATGATAATGATGATAATGATGATAATAATGATAATGATGATAATAATGATAATAATGATAATAATGATAATAATGATAATAATGATAATAATGATAATAATGATAATAATGATAATAATGATAATAATGATAATAATGATAATAATGATAATAATGATAATAATGATAATAATGATAATAATGATAATAATGATAATAATGATAATAATGATAATAATGATAATAATGATAATAATGATAATAATGATAATAATGATAATAATGATAATAATGATAATAATGATAATAATGATAATAATGATAATAATGATAATAATGATAATAATGATAATAATGATAATAATGATAATAATGATAATAATGATAATAATGATAATAATGATAATAATGATAATAATGATAATAATGATAATAATGATAATAATGATAATAATGATAATAATGATAATAATGATAATAATGATAATAATGATAATAATGATAATAATGATAATAATGATAATAATGATAATAATGATAATAATGATAATAATGACAATAATGACAATAATGATAATAATGATAATAATGACAATAATGATAATAATGACAATAATGATAATAATGACAATAATGATAATAATGATAATAATGACAATAATGACAATAATGATAATAATGACAATAATGATAATAATGACAATAATGATAATAATGATAATAATGATAATAATGGTAATAATGATAATAATGATAATAATGATAATAATGATAATAATGATAATAATGATAATAATGATAATAATGATTTTAATGTTAATAATGATAATAATGATAATAATGATAATAATGATAATAATGATAATAATGATAATAATGATAATAATGATAATAATGATAATAATGATAATAATGATAATAATGGTAATAATGATAATGATGATAATGATGATAATAATGATAATGATGATAATGATGATAATGATGATAATGATGATAATGATGATAATGATAATAATGATAATAATGATAATAATGATAATAATGATAATAATGATAATAATGATAATAATGATAATGATGATAATGATGATAATAATGATAATGATGATAATGATGATAATGATGATAATGATGATAATGATGATAATGATGATAATGATGATAATGATGATAATGATGATAATGATGATAATGATGATAATGATGATAATGATGATAATGATGATAATGATGATAATGATGATAATGATGATAATGATGATAAAGATGATAATGATGATAATGATGATAATGATGATAATGATGATAATAATGATAATAATGATAATAATGATAATAATGATAATAATGATAATAATGGTAATAATGATAATAATGATAATAATGATAATAATGATAATAATGATAATAATGATAATAATGATTTTAATGTTAATAATGATAATAATGATAATAATGATAATAATGATAATAATGATAATAATGATAATAATGATAATAATGATAATAATGATAATGATGATAATGATGATAATAATGATAATAATGATAATAATGATAATAATGATAATAATGATAATAATGATAATAATGATAATAATGATAATGATAATAATGATAATAATGATAATAATGATAATAATGATAATAATGATAATAATGATAATAATGATAATAATGATAATAATGATAATAATGATAATAATGATAATAATGATAATAATGATAATAATGATAATAATGATAATAATGATAATAATGATAATAATGATAATAATGATAATAATGATAATAATGATAATAATGATAATAATGATAATAATGATAATAATGATAATAATGATAATAATGATAATAATGATAATAATGATAGTAATGATAATCATGATAATAATGATAATAATGATAATAATGATAGTAATGATAGTAATGATAATAATGATAGTAATGATTGTAATGATAGTAATGATAATAATGATAATAATGATAATAATGATAATAATGATAATAATGATAATAATGATAATAATGATTATAATGATAATAATGATAATAATGATAATAATGATAATAATGATAATAATGATAATAATGATAATAATGATAATAATGATAATAATGATAATACTGATAATAATGATAATAATGATAATAATGATAATACTGATAATAATGATAATAATGATAATAATTATAATAATGATAATAATGATAATACTGATAATAATGATAATAATGATAATAATTATAATAATGATAATAATGATAATAATGATAATAATGATAATAATGATAATAATGATAATAATGATAATAATTATAATAATGATAATAATGATAATAATGATAATAATGAAAATAATGATAATAATGATAATAATGATAATAATGATAATAATGATAATAATGATAATAATGATAATAATGATAATAATGATAATAATGATAATAATGATAATAATGATAATAATGATAATAATGATAATAATGATAATAATGATAATAATGATAATAATGATAATAATGATAATAATGATAATAATGATAATAATGATAATAATGATAATAATGATAATAATGATAATAATGATAATAATGATAATAATGATAATAATGATAATAATGATAATAATGATAATAATGATAATAATGATAATAATGATAATAATGATAATAATGATAATAATGATAATAATGATAATAATGATAATAATGATAATAATGATAATAATGATAATAATGATAATAATGATAATAATGATAATAATGATAATAATGATAATAATGATAATAATGATAATAATGATAATAATGATAATAATGATAATAATGATAATAATGATAATAATGATAATAATGATAATAATGATAATAATGATAATAATGATAATAATGATAATAATGATAATAATGATAATAATGATAATAATGATAATAATGATAATAATGATAATAATGATAATAATGATAATAATGATAATAATGATAATAATGATAATAATGATAATAATGATAATAATGATAATAATGATAATAATGATAATAATGATAATAATGATAATAATGATAATAATGATAATAATGATAATAATGATAATAATGATAATAATGATAATAATGATAATAATGATAATAATGATAATAATGATAATAATGATAATAATGATAATAATGATAATAATGATAATAATGATAATAATGATAATAATGATAATAATGATAATAATGATAATAATGATAATAATGATAATAATGATAATAATGATAATAATGATAATAATGATAATAATGATAATAATGATAATAATGATAATAATGATAATAATGATAATAATGATAATAATGATAATAATGATAATAATGATAATAATGATAATAATGATAATAATGATAATAATGATAATAATGATAATAATGATAATAATGATAATAATGATAATAATGATAATAATGATAATAATGATAATAATGATAATAATGATAATAATGATAATAATGATAATAATGATAATAATGATAATAATGATAATAATGATAATAATGATAATAATGATAATAATGATAATAATGATAATAATGATAATAATGATAATAATGATAATAATGATAATAATGATAATAATGATAATAATGATAATAATGATAATAATGATAATAATGATAATAATGATAATAATGATAATAATGATAATAATGATAATAATGATAATAATGATAATAATGATAAAAATGATAATAATGATAATAATGATAATAATGATAATAATGATAATAATGATAATAATGATAATAATGATAATAATGATAATAATGATAATAATGATAATAATGATAATAATGATAATAATGATAATAATGATAATAATGATAATAATGATAATAATGATAATAATGATAATAATGATAATAATGATAATAATGATAATAATGATAATAATGATAATAATGATAATAATGATAATAATGATAATAATGATAATAATGACAATAATGACAATAATGACAATAATGATAATAATGATAATAATGATAATAATGATAATAATGACAATAATGATAATAATGATAATAATGACAATAATGATAATAATGATAATAATGATAATAATGATAATAATGATAATAATGATAATAATGATAATAATGATAATAATGATTTTAATGTTAATAATGATAATAATGATAATAATGATAATAATGATAATAATGATAATAATGATAATAATGATAATAATGATAATAATGATAATAATGATAATAATGATAATAATGATAATGATGATAATGATGATAATAATGATAATGATGATAATAATGATAATAATGATAATAATGATAATAATGATAATAATGATAATAATGATAATAATGATAATAATGATAATAATGATAATAATGATAATAATGATAATAATGATAATAATGATAATAATGATAATAATGATAATAATGATAATAATGATAATAATGATAATAATGATAATAATGATAATAATGATAATAATGATAATAATGATAATAATGATAATAATGATAATAATGATAATAATGATAATAATGATAATAATGATAATAATGATAATAATGATAATAATGATAATAATGATAATAATGATAATAATGATAATAATGATAATAATGATAATAATGATAATAATGATAATAATGATAATAATGATAATAATGATAATAATGATAATAATGATAATAATGATAATAATGATAATAATGATAATAATGATAATAATGATAATAATGATAATAATGATAATAATGATAATAATGATAATAATGATAATAATGATAATAATGATAATAATGATAATAATGATAATAATGATAATAATGATAATAATGATAATAATGATAATAATGATAATAATGATAATAATGATAATAATGATAATAATGATAATAATGATAATAATGATAATAATGATAATAATGATAATAATGATAATAATGATAATAATGATAATAATGATAATAATGATAATAATGATAATAATGATAATAATGATAATAATGATAATAATGATAATAATGATAATAATGATAGTAATGATAATAATGATAGTAATGATAGTAATGATAGTAATGATAGTAATGATAATAATGATAATAATGATAATAATGATAATAATGATAATAATGATAATAATGATAATAATGATAATAATGATAATAATGATAATAATGATAATAATGATAATAATGATAATAATGATAATAATGATAATAATGATAATAATGATAATAATGATAATAATGATAATAATGATAATAATGATAATAATGATTTTAATGATAATAATGATAATAATGATAATAATGATAATAATGATAATAATGATAATAATGATAATAATGATAATAATGATAATAATGATAATAATGATAATGATGATAATGATGATAATAATGATAATGATGATAATGATGATAATGATGATAATGATGATAATGATGATAATGATAATAATGATGATAATGATGATAATGATGATAATGATAATAATGATAATAATGATAATAATGATAATAATGATAATAATGATAATAATGATAATAATGATAATAATGATAATAATGATAATAATGATAATAATGATAATAATGATAATAATGATAATAATGATAATAATGATAATAATGATAATAATGATAATAATGATAATAATGATAATAATGATAATAATGATAATAATGGTAATAATGATAATATTGATAATAATGATAATAATGATAATAATGATAATAATGATAATAATGATAATAATGATAATAATGATAATAATGATAATAATGATAATAATGATAATAATGATAATAATGATAATAATGATAATAATGGTAATAATGATAATAATGATAATAATGATAATAATGATAATAATGATTTTAATGTTAATAATGATAATAATGATAATAATGACAATAATGATAATAATGATAATAATGATAATAATGATAATAATGATAATAATGATAATAATGATAATAATGATATTAATGATAATAATGATAATAATGATAATAATGATAATAATGATAATGATGATAATAATGATAATGATGATAATGATGATAATGATGATAATGATGATAATGATGATAATGATGATAATGATGATAATGATGATAATGATGATAATGATGATAATGATGATAATGATGATAATGATGATAATGATGATAATGATGATAATGATGATAATGATGATAATGATGATAATGATGATAATGATGATAATGATGATAATGATGATAAAGATGATAATGATGATAATGATGATAATGATGATAATGATGATAATGATGATAATAATGATAATAATGATAATAATGATAATAATGGTAATAATGATAATAATGATAATAATGATAATAATGATAATAATGATAATAATGATAATAATGATAATAATGATAATAATGATAATAATGATTTTAATGTTAATAATGATAATAATGATAATAATGATAATAATGATAATAATGATAATAATGATAATAATGATAATAATGATAATAATGATAATAATGATAATAATGATAATAATGATAATAATGATAATAATGATAATAATGATACTAATGATAATAATGATAGTAATGATAGTAATGATAGTAATGATAATAATGATAGTAATGATAGTAATGATAATAATGATAATAATGATAATAATGATAATAATGATAATAATGATAATAATGATAATAATGATAATAGTGATAATAATGATAATAATGATAATAATGATAATAATGATAATAATGATAATAATGATAATAATGATAATAATGATAATAATGATAATAATGATAATAATGATAATAATGATAATAATGATAATAATGATAATAATGATAATAATGATAATAATGATAATAATGATAATAATGATAATAATGATAATAATGATAATAATGATAATAATGATAATAATGATAATAATGATAATAATGATAATAATGATAATAATGATAATAATGATAATAATGATAATAATGATAATAATGATAATAATGATAATAATGATAATAATGATAATAATGATAATAATGATAATAATGATAATAATGATAATAATGATAATAATGATAATAATGATAATAATGATAATAATGATAATAATGATAATAATGATAATAATGATAATAATGATAATAGTGATAATAATGATAATAATGATAATAATGATAATAATGATAATAATGATAATAATGATAATAATGATAATAATGATAATAATGATAATAATGATAATAATGATAATAATGATAATAATGATAATAATGATAATAATGATAATAATGATAATAATTATAATAATGATAATAATGATAATAATGATAATAATGATAATAATGATAATAATGATAATAATGATAATGATGATAATGATGATAATGATGATAATGATGATAATGATGATAATGATGATAATGATGATAATGATGATAATGATGATAATGATGATAATGATGATAATGATGATAATGATGATAATGATGATAATGATGATAATGATGATAATGAT
>CAWLCU010000256.1:0-59994 GCA_963855975.1 Andrena chrysosceles | reverse complement strand
AACAATTTAATTAATAGTAAGTAACAATTTAATAAATAGTAAGTAACAATTTGATAAATAGTAAGTAACAATTTGATAAATAGTAAGTAACAATTTGATAAATAGTAAGTAACAATTTGATAAATAGTAAGTAACCATTTGATAAATAGTAAGTAACCATTTGATAAATAGTAAGTAACAATTAATAAATAGTAAGTAACAATTTAATAAAGAGTAAGTAACAATTTAATAAATAGTAAGTAACAATTTAATAAATAGTTTGTAACAATTTAATAAATAGTAAGTGTCAATTTAATAAATAATAAGTAACAATTTAATAAATAGTAAGTAACAATTTAATAAATAGTAAGTAACAATTTAATAAATAGTAAGTAACAATTTAATAAATAGTAAGTAACAAATTAATAAATAGTGTGTAACAATTTAATAAATTGTAAGTAACAATTTAATACATAGTAAGTAACAATTTAATAAGTAGTAAGTAACAATTTAATAAATACTATGAAACAATTTGATAAATAGTAAGTAACAATTTGATAAATAGTAAGTAACAATTTGATAAATAGTAAGTAACAATTTGATAAATAGTAAGTAACCATTTGATAAATAGTAAGTAACCATTTGATAAATAGTAAGTAACCATTTGATAAATAGTAAGTAACAATTTAATAAATAGTAAGTAACAATTTAATAAATAGTATGTAACAATTTAATAAATAGTAAGTAACAATTTGATAAATAGTAAGTAACAATTTGATAAATAGTAAGTAACATATTGATAAATAGTAAGTAACCATTTGATAAATAGTAAGTAACCATTTGATAAATAGTAAGTAACAATTTAATATATAGTAAGTAACAATTTAATAAATAGATAGTAACAATTTAATTAATAGTTAGTAACAACTTAATAAATAGTAAGTAACAATTTAATAAATAGTAAGAAACGTTTTAATAAATAGTAAGTAACAATTTGATAAATAGTAAGTAACGATTTGATAAATAGAAAGTAACAATTTGATAAATAGTAAGAAACATTTTAATAAATAGTAAGTAACAATTTGATAAATAGTAAGTAACGATTTGATAAATAGAAAGTAACAATTTGATAAATAGTAAGTAACAATTTAATAAACAGTAACAATTTAATAAATAGTAAGTAACAATTTAATAAATAGTAAGTAATAATTTAATAAATAGTAAGTAACAATTTAATAAATAGTAAGTAACAATTTAATAAATAGTAAGTAACAATTTGATAAATAGTAAGTAACAATTTGATAAATTGTAAGTAACAATTTAATAAATAGTAAGTAACAATTTAATAAATAGTAAGTAACAATTTAATAAATAGTGAGTAACAATTTAATAAATAGTAAGTAACAATTTAATAAATAGTATGAAACAATTTAATAAATAGTATGTAACAATTTAATAAATAGTAAGTAACAATTTACTAAATAGAAAGTAACAATTTAATAAATAGTAAGTAACAATTTAATAAATAGTAAGTAACAATTTAAAAAATAGTAACAATTTAATAACTAGTAAGTAACAATTTAATAAATAGTAAGTAACAATTTGATAAATAGTAAGTAACAATTTAATAAATAGTAAGTGACAATTTAATAAATAGTAAGAAACAATTTAATAAATAATAAGTAACAATTTAATAAATTGTAAGTAACAATTTAATAAACAGTAAGTAACAATTTAATAAATAGTAAGTAACAATTTAATAAATAGTAAGTAACAATTTAATAAATAGTAAGTAACAATTTAATAAATTGTAAGTAACAATTTAATAAATAGTATGTAACAACTTAAAAATAGTAAGTAACAATTTAATACATAGTAAGTAACAATTTAATAAATAGTAAGTAACAATTTAATAAATAGTAAGTAACCATTTGATAAATAGTAAGTAACAATTTAATATATAGTATGTAAAAATTTAATAAATAGATAGTAACAATTTAATTAATAGTAAGTAACAACTTAATAAATAGTAAGTAACAATTTAATAAATAGTAAGAAACGTTTTAATAAATAGTAAGTAACAATTTAATAAATAGTAAGTAACAATTTAATAAATAGTAAGTAACAATTTGATAAATAGTAAGTAACAATTTGATAAATAGTAAGTAACAATTTGATAAATAGTAAGTAACCATTTGATAAATAGTAAGTAACCATTTGATAAATAGTAAGTAACCATTTGATAAATAGTAAGTAACAATTTAATAAATAGTAAGTAACAATTTAATAAATAGTATGTAACAATTTAATAAATAGTAAGTAACAATTTGATAAATAGTAAGTAACAATTTGATAAATAGTAAGTAACATATTGATAAATAGTAAGTAACCATTTGATAAATAGTAAGTAACCATTTGATAAATAGTAAGTAACAATTTAATATATAGTAAGTAACAATTTAATAAATAGATAGTAACAATTTAATTAATAGTTAGTAACAACTTAATAAATAGTAAGTAACAATTTAATAAATAGTAAGAAACGTTTTAATAAATAGTAAGTAACAATTTGATAAATAGTAAGTAACGATTTGATAAATAGAAAGTAACAATTTGATAAATAGTAAGAAACATTTTAATAAATAGTAAGTAACAATTTGATAAATAGTAAGTAACGATTTGATAAATAGAAAGTAACAATTTGATAAATAGTAAGTAACAATTTAATAAACAGTAACAATTTAATAAATAGTAAGTAACAATTTAATAAATAGTAAGTAATAATTTAATAAATAGTAAGTAACAATTTAATAAATAGTAAGTAACAATTTAATAAATAGTAAGTAACAATTTGATAAATAGTAAGTAACAATTTGATAAATTGTAAGTAACAATTTAATAAATAGTAAGTAACAATTTAATAAATAGTAAGTAACAATTTAATAAATAGTGAGTAACAATTTAATAAATAGTAAGTAACAATTTAATAAATAGTATGAAACAATTTAATAAATAGTATGTAACAATTTAATAAATAGTAAGTAACAATTTACTAAATAGAAAGTAACAATTTAATAAATAGTAAGTAACAATTTAATAAATAGTAAGTAACAATTTAAAAAATAGTAACAATTTAATAACTAGTAAGTAACAATTTAATAAATAGTAAGTAACAATTTGATAAATAGTAAGTAACAATTTAATAAATAGTAAGTGACAATTTAATAAATAGTAAGAAACAATTTAATAAATAATAAGTAACAATTTAATAAATTGTAAGTAACAATTTAATAAACAGTAAGTAACAATTTAATAAATAGTAAGTAACAATTTAATAAATAGTAAGTAACAATTTAATAAATAGTAAGTAACAATTTAATAAATTGTAAGTAACAATTTAATAAATAGTATGTAACAACTTAAAAATAGTAAGTAACAATTTAATACATAGTAAGTAACAATTTAATAAATAGTAAGTAACAATTTAATAAATAGTAAGTAACCATTTGATAAATAGTAAGTAACAATTTAATATATAGTATGTAAAAATTTAATAAATAGATAGTAACAATTTAATTAATAGTAAGTAACAACTTAATAAATAGTAAGTAACAATTTAATAAATAGTAAGAAACGTTTTAATAAATAGTAAGTAACAATTTAATAAATAGTAAGTAACAATTTAATAAATAGTATGTAACAATTTAATAAATAGTCAGTAACAATTTAATACATAGTAAGTAACAATTTAATAAATAGTAAGTAACAATTTAATAAATAGTAAGTAACAAATTAATAAATAGTGTGTAACAATTTAATAAATAGTAAGTAACAATTTAATACATAGTAAGTAACAATTTAATAAGTAGTAAGTAACAATTTAATAAATAGTAAGAAACAATTTGATAAATAGTAAGTAACAATTTGATAAATAGTAAGTAACAATTTGATAAATAGTAAGTAACAATTTGATAAATAGTAAGTAACCATTTGATAAATAGTAAGTAACCATTTGATAAATAGTAAGTAACCATTTGATAAATAGT
The DNA here is from genome assembly GCA_963855975.1 of Andrena chrysosceles. NCBI lineage: Eukaryota > Metazoa > Arthropoda > Insecta > Hymenoptera > Andrenidae > Andrena > Andrena chrysosceles. Next base: position 55,969 of record CAWLCU010000256.1, on the reverse strand, counting down.
AAGTAACAATTTAATAAATAGTAAGTAACAATTTAATAAATAGTATGTAACAATTTAATAAATAGTAAGTAACAATTTGATAAATAGTAAGTAACAATTTGATAAATAGTAAGTAACAATTTGATAAATAGTAAGTAACCATTTGATAAATAGTAAGTAACCATTTGATAAATAGTAAGTAACAATTTAATAAATAGTAAGAAACAATTTGATAAATAGTAAGTAACGATTTGATAAATAGAAAGTAACAATTTGATAAATAGTAAGTAACAATTTAATAAACAGTAACAATTTAATGAAGAGTAAGTAACAATTTAATAAATAGTAAGTAACAATTTGATAAATAGTAAGTAACAATTTGATAAATAGTAAGTAACAATTTGATAAATAGTAAGTAACAATTTGATAAATAGTAAGTAACCATTTGATAAATAGTAAGTAACCATTTGATAAATAGTAAGTAACCATTTGATAAATAGTAAGTAACAATTTAATAAATAGTAAGTAACAATTTAATAAATAGTATGTAACAATTTAATAAATAGTAAGTAACAATTTGATAAATAGTAAGTAACAATTTGATAAATAGTAAGTAACAATTTGATAAATAGTAAGTAACCATTTGATAAATAGTAAGTAACCATTTGATAAATAGTAAGTAACAATTTAATAAATAGTAAGAAACAATTTGATAAATAGTAAGTAACGATTTGATAAATAGAAAGTAACAATTTGATAAATAGTAAGTAACAATTTAATAAACAGTAACAATTTAATGAAGAGTAAGTAACAATTTAATAAATAGTAAGTAACAATTTGATAAATAGCAAGTAACAATTTAATAAATTGTAAGTAACAATTTAAAAAATAGTATGTAACAATTTAATAAATAGTAAGTAACAATTTAATACATAGTAAGTAATAATTTAATAAATAGTAAGTAACAATTTAGTAAATAGTAAGTAACAATTTAATAAATAGTAAGTAACAATTTAATAAATAGTGAGTAACAATTTAATAAATAGTAAGTAACAATTTAATGAATAGTATGAAACAATTTAATAAATAGTATGTAACAATTTAATAAATAGTAAGTAACAATTTACTAAATAGTAAGTAACAATTTAATAAATAGTAAGTAACAATTTAATAATCAGTAACAATTTAATAAAGAGTAAGTAACAATTTAATAAATAGTAAGTAACAATTTAATAAATAGTAAGTAACAATTTAATAAATAGTGAGTAACATTTTAATAAATAGTAGGTAACAATTTAATAAATAGTATGAAACAATTTAATAAATAGTATGTAACAATTTAATAAATAGTAAGTAACAATTTACTAAATAGTAAGTACCAATTTAATAAATAGTAAGTAACAATTTAATAAACAGTAACAATTTAATAAAGAGTAAGTAACAATTTAATAAATAGTAAGTAACAATTTAATAAATAGTAAGTAACAAATTAAAAAATAGTAACAATTTAATAACTAGTAAGTAACAATTTAATAAATAGTAAGTAACAATTTGATAAATAGTAAGTAACAATTTAATAAATAGTAAGTAACAATTTAATAAATAGTAAGTAACAATTTAATAAATAGTAAGAAACAATTTAATAAATAATAAGTAACAATTTAATAAATAGTAAGTAACAATTTAATAAACAGTAAGTAACAATTTAATAAATAGTAAGTAACAATTTAATAAATAGTAAGTAACAATTTAATAAATAGTAACAATTTAATAAATAGTAAGTAACAATTTAATAAATAGTAAGTAACAATTTAATAAATAGTAAGTAACAATTTGATAAATAGTAAGTAACAATTTGATAAATTGTAAGTAACAATTTAATAAATAGTAAGTAACAATTTAATAAATAGTAAGTAACAATTTAATAAATAGTGAGTAACAATTTAATAAATAGTAAGTAACAATTTAATAAATAGTATGAAACAATTTAATAAATAGTATGTAACAATTTAATAAATAGTAAGTAACAATTTACTAAATAGAAAGTAACAATTTAATAAATAGTAAGTAACAATTTAATAAATAGTAAGTAACAATTTAAAAAATAGTAACAATTTAATAACTAGTAAGTAACAATTTAATAAATAGTAAGTAACAATTTGATAAATAGTAAGTAACAATTTAATAAATAGTAAGTGACAATTTAATAAATAGTAAGAAACAATTTAATAAATAATAAGTAACAATTTAATAAATTGTAAGTAACAATTTAATAAACAGTAAGTAACAATTTAATAAATAGTAAGTAACAATTTAATAAATAGTAAGTAACAATTTAATAAATAGTAAGTAACAATTTAATAAATTGTAAGTAACAATTTAATAAATAGTATGTAACAACTTAAAAATAGTAAGTAACAATTTAATACATAGTAAGTAACAATTTAATAAATAGTAAGTAACAATTTAATAAATAGTAAGTAACCATTTGATAAATAGTAAGTAACAATTTAATATATAGTATGTAAAAATTTAATAAATAGATAGTAACAATTTAATTAATAGTAAGTAACAACTTAATAAATAGTAAGTAACAATTTAATAAATAGTAAGAAACGTTTTAATAAATAGTAAGTAACAATTTAATAAATAGTAAGTAACAATTTAATAAATAGTATGTAACAATTTAATAAATAGTCAGTAACAATTTGATATATAGTAAGTAACAATTTGATAAATAGCAAGTAACAATTTAATAAATAGTAAGTAACAATTTATTAAATAGTAAGTAACAATTTAATAAATAGTAAGTAACAATTTAATAAATAGTAAGTAACAATTTGATAAATAGTAAGTAACAATTTGATAAATAGTAAGTAACAATTTGATAAATAGTAAGTAACAATTTGATAAATAGTAAGTAACCATTTGATAAATAGTAAGTAACCATTTGATAAATAGTAAGTAACCATTTGATAAATAGTAAGTAACAATTAATAAATAGTAAGTAACAATTTAATAAATAGTATGTAACAATTTAATAAATAGTAAGTAACAATTTGATAAATAGTAAGTAACAATTTGATAAATAGTAAGTAACAATTTGATAAATAGTAAGTAACCATTTGATAAATAGTAAGTAACCATTTGATAAATAGTAAGTAACAATTTAATAAATAGTAAGTAACAATTTAATAAATAGATAGTAACAATTTAATTAATAGTTAGTAACAACTTAATAAATAGTAAGTAACAATTTAATAAATAGTAAGAAACATTTTAATAAATAGTAAGTAACAATTTGATAAATTGTAAGTAACGATTTGATAAATAGAAAGTAACAATTTGATAAATAGTAAGTAACAATTTAATAAACAGTAACAATTTAATGAAGAGTAAGTAACAATTTAATAAATAGTAAGTAACAATTTGATAAATAGTAAGTAACAATTTGATAAATAGTAAGTAACAATTTGATAAATAGTAAGTAACCATTTGATAAATAGTAAGTAACCATTTGATAAATAGTAAGTAACAATTTAATAAATAGTAAGTAAAAATTTAATAAATAGATAGTAACAATTTAATTAATAGTTAGTAACAACTTAATAAATAGTAAGTAACAATTTAATAAATAGTGAGTAACAATTTCATAAATAGTAAGTAACAATTTAATAAATAGTGTGTAACAATTTAATAAATAGTAAGTAACAATTTAATACATAGTAAGTAACAATTTAATAAATAGTAAGTAACAATTTAATTAATAGTAAGAAACAATTTGATAAATAGTAAGTAACAATTTTATAAATAGTAAGTAACAATTTGATAAATAGTAAGTAACAATTTAATAAATAGTATGTAACAATTTAATAAATAGTAAGTAACAATTTGATAAATAGTAAGTAACAATTTGATAAATAGTAAGTAACAATTTGATAAATAGTAAGTATCCATTTGATAAATAGTAAGTAACCATTTGATAAATAGTAAGTAACAATTTAATAAATAGTAAGTAACAATTTAATAAATAGATAGTAACAATTTAATTAATAGTAAGTAACAACTTAATAAATAGTAAGTAACAATTTAATAAATAGTAAGAAACATTTTAATAAATAGTAAGTAACAATTTGATAAATAGTAAGTAACGATTTGATAAATAGAAAGTAACAATTTGATAAATAGTAAGTAACAATTTAATAAACAGTAACAATTTAATAAATAGTAAGTAACAATTTAATAAATAGTAAGTAATAATTTAATAAATAGTAAGTAACAATTTAATAAATAGTAAGTAACAATTTAATATATAGTAAGTAACAATTTGATAAATAGTAAGTAACAATTTGATAAATTGTAAGTAACAATTTAATAAATAGTATGTAACAATTTAATAAATAGTAAGTAACAATTTAATAAATAATAAGTAACAATTTAATATATAGTAAGTAACAATTTGATAAATAGCAAGTAACAATTTAATAAATAGTAAGTAACAATTTAATAAATAGTGAGTAACAATTTAATAAATAGTAAGTAACAATTTAATAAATAGTATGAAACAATTTAATAAATAGTATGTAACAATTTAATAAATAGTAAGTAACAATTTACTAAATAGAAAGTAACAATTTAATAAATAGTAAGTAACAATTTAATAAATAGTAAGTAACAATTTAAAAAATAGTAACAATTTAATAACTAGTAAGTAACAATTTAATAAATAGTAAGTAACAATTTGATAAATAGTAAGTAACAATTTAATAAATAGTAAGTGACAATTTAATAAATAGTAAGAAACAATTTAATAAATAATAAGTAACAATTTAATAAATTGTAAGTAACAATTTAATAAACAGTAAGTAACAATTTAATAAATAGTAAGTAACAATTTAATAAATAGTAAGTAACAATTTAATAAATAGTAAGTAACAATTTAATAAATTGTAAGTAACAATTTAATAAATAGTATGTAACAACTTAAAAATAGTAAGTAACAATTTAATACATAGTAAGTAACAATTTAATAAATAGTAAGTAACAATTTAATAAATAGTAAGTAACCATTTGATAAATAGTAAGTAACAATTTAATATATAGTATGTAAAAATTTAATAAATAGATAGTAACAATTTAATTAATAGTAAGTAACAACTTAATAAATAGTAAGTAACAATTTAATAAATAGTAAGAAACGTTTTAATAAATAGTAAGTAACAATTTAATAAATAGTAAGTAACAATTTAATAAATAGTATGTAACAATTTAATAAATAGTCAGTAACAATTTGATATATAGTAAGTAACAATTTGATAAATAGCAAGTAACAATTTAATAAATAGTAAGTAACAATTTATTAAATAGTAAGTAACAATTTAATAAATAGTAAGTAACAATTTAATAAATAGTAAGTAACAATTTGATAAATAGTAAGTAACAATTTGATAAATAGTAAGTAACAATTTGATAAATAGTAAGTAACAATTTGATAAATAGTAAGTAACCATTTGATAAATAGTAAGTAACCATTTGATAAATAGTAAGTAACCATTTGATAAATAGTAAGTAACAATTAATAAATAGTAAGTAACAATTTAATAAATAGTATGTAACAATTTAATAAATAGTAAGTAACAATTTGATAAATAGTAAGTAACAATTTGATAAATAGTAAGTAACAATTTGATAAATAGTAAGTAACCATTTGATAAATAGTAAGTAACCATTTGATAAATAGTAAGTAACAATTTAATAAACAGTAACAATTTAATAAATAGTAAGTAACAATTTAATAAATAGTAAGTAATAATTTAATAAATAGTAAGTAACAATTTAATAAATAGTAAGTAACAATTTAATATATAGTAAGTAACAATTTGATAAATAGTAAGTAACAATTTGATAAATTGTAAGTAACAATTTAATAAATAGTATGTAACAATTTAATAAATAGTAAGTAACAATTTAATAAATAATAAGTAACAATTTAATATATAGTAAGTAACAATTTGATAAATAGCAAGTAACAATTTAATAAATAGTAAGTAACAATTTAATAAATAGTAAGTAACAATTTAATTAATAGTAAGTAACAATTTAATAAATAGTAAGTAACAATTTGATAAATAGTAAGTAACAATTTGATAAATAGTAAGTAACAATTTGATAAATAGTAAGTAACAATTTGATAAATAGTAAGTAACCATTTGATAAATAGTAAGTAACCATTTGATAAATAGAAAGTAACCATTTGATAAATAGTAAGTAACAATTAATAAATAGTAAGTAACCATTTGATAAATAGTAAGTAACAATTAAATAAATAGTAAGTAACAATTTAATAAATAGTAAGTAACAATTTAATTAATAGTAAGAAACAATTTGATAAATAGTAAGTAACAATTTTATAAATAGTAAGTAACAATTTGATAAATAGTAAGTAACAATTTGATAAATAGTAAGTTACCATTTAATAAATAGTAAGTAACCATTTGATAAATAGTAAGTAACCATTTGATAAATAGTTAGTAACAATTTAATAAATAGTAAGTAACAATTTAATAAATAGTATGTAACAATTTAATAAATAGTAAGTAACAATTTGATAAATAGTAAGTAACAATTTGATAAATAGTAAGTAACAATTTGATAAATAGTAAGTAACCATTTGATAAATAGTAAGTAACCATTTGATAAATAGTAAGTAACAATTTAATAAATAGTAAGTAACAATTTAATAAATAGATAGTAACAATTTAATTAATAGTAAGTAACAACTTAATAAATAGTAAGTAACAATTTAATAAATAGTAAGAAACATTTTAATAAATAGTATGTAACAATTTAATAAATAGTAAGTAACAATTTAATAAATAGTAAGTAACAAATTAAAAAATAGTAACAATTTAATAACTAGTAAGTAACAATTTAATAAATAGTAAGTAACAATTTGATAAATAGTAAGTAACAATTTAATAAATAGTAAGTAACAATTTAATAAATAGTAAGTAACAATTTAATAAATAGTAAGAAACAATTTAATAAATAATAAGTAACAATTTAATAAATAGTAAGTAACAATTTAATAAACAGTAAGTAACAATTTAATAAATAGTAAGTAACAATTTAATAAATAGTAAGTAACAATTTAATAAATAGTAACAATTTAATAAATAGTAAGTAACAATTTAATATATAGTAAGTAACAATTTAATAAATAGTAAGTAACAATTTAATATATAGTAAGTAACAATTTGATAAATAGCAAGTAACAATTTAATAAATAGTAAGTAACAATTTATTAAATAGTAAGTAACAATTTAATAAATAGTAAGTAACAATTTAATAAATAGTAAGTAACAATTTGATAAATAGTAAGTAACAATTTGATAAATAGTAAGTAACAATTTGATAAATAGTAAGTAACAATTTGATAAATAGTAAGTAACCATTTGATAAATAGTAAGTAACCATTTGATAAATAGTAAGTAACCATTTGATAAATAGTAAGTAACAATTAATAAATAGTAAGTAACAATTAAATAAAGAGTAAGTAACAATTTAATAAATAGTAAGTAACAATTTAATAAATAGTTTGTAACAATTTAATAAATAGTAAGTGTCAATTTAATAAATAATAAGTAACAATTTAATAAATAGTAAGTAACAATTTAATAAATAGTAAGTAACAATTTAATAAATAGTAAGTAACAATTTAATAAATAGTAAGTAACAATTTAATAAATAGTAAGTAACAATTTGATAAATAGTAAGTAACAATTTAATAAATAGTAAGTAACAATTTATTAAATAGTAAGTAACAATTTAATAAATAGTAAGAAACAATTTAATAAATAATAAGTAACAATTTAATAAATAGTAAGTAACAATTTACTAAATAGTAAGTAACAATTTAATAAATAGTAAGTAACAATTTAATAATCAGTAACAATTTAATAAAGAGTAAGTAACAATTTAATAAATAGTAATTAACAATTTAATAAATAGTAAGTAACAATTTAAAAAATAGTAACAATTTAATAAATAGTAAGTAACAATTTAATAAATAGTAAGTAACAATTTAATAAATAGTAAGTAACAATTTAATAAATAGATAGTAACAATTTAATTAATAGTAAGTAACAACTTAATAAATAGTAAGTAACAATTTAATAAATAGTAAGAAACATTTTAATAAATAGTAAGTAACAATTTGATAAATAGTAAGTAACGATTTGATAAATAGAAAGTAACAATTTGATAAATAGTAAGTAACAATTTAATAAACAGTAACAATTTAATATATAGTAAGTAACAATTTAATAAATAGTAAGAAAAAATTTAATAAATAGTTTGTAACAATTTAATAAATATTAAGTGTCAATTTAATAAATAATATGTAACAATTTAATAAATAGTAAGTAACAATTTAATAAATAGTAAGTAACAATTTAATAAATAGTAAGTAACCATTTGATAAATAGTAAGTAACCATTTGATAAATAGTAAGTAACAATTTAGTAAATAGTATGTAACAATTTAATAAATAGATAGTAACAATTTAATTAATAGTAAGTAACAACTTAATAAATAGTAAGTAACAATTTAATAAATAGTAAGAAACGTTTTAATAAATAGTAAGTAACAATTTAATAAATAGTAAGTAACAATTTAATAAATAGTATGTAACAATTTAATAAATAGTGTGTAACAATTTAATACATAGTAAGTAACAATTTAATAAATAGTAAGTAACAATTTAATAAAAAGTAAGTAACAATTTAAAAAATAGTAACAATTTAATAAATAGTAAGTAACAATTTAATAAATAGTAAGTAACAATTTAATAAATAGTAAGTAACAATTTAATATATAGTAAGTAACAATTTAATAAAAAGTAAGTAACAATTTAAAAAATAGTAACAATTTAATAAATAGTAAGTAACAATTTAATAAATAGTAAGTAACAATTTAATCAATAGTAAGTAACAATTTAATAAATAGTAAGTAACAATTTAATATATAGTAAGTAACAATTTGATAAATAGCAAGTAACAATTTAATAAATAGTAAGTAACAATTTAATAAATAGTAAGTAACAATTTAATAAATAGTAAGTAACCATTTGATAAATAGTAAGTAACCATTTGATAAATAGTAAGTAACAATTTAGTAAATAGTATGTAACAATTTAATAAATAGATAGTAACAATTTAATTAATAGTAAGTAACAACTTAATAAATAGTAAGTAACAATTTAATAAATAGTAAGAAACGTTTTAATAAATAGTAAGTAACAATTTAATAAATAGTATGTAACAATTTAATAAATAGTATGTAACAATTTAATAAATAGTATGTAACAATTTAATACATAGTAAGTAACAATTTAATAAATAGTAAGTAACAATTTAATAAAAAGTAAGTAACAATTTAAAAAATAGTAACAATTTAATAAATAGTAAGTAACAATTTAATAAATAGTGAGTAACAATTTAATAAATAGTAAGTAACAATTTAATATATAGTAAGTAACAATTTAATAAAAAGTAAGTAACAATTTAAAAAATAGTAACAATTTAATAAATAGTAAGTAACAATTTAATAAATAGTAAGTAACAATTTAATAAATAGTAAGTAACAATTTAATAAATAGTAAGTAACAATTTAATAAATAGTGAGTAACAATTTAATAAATAGTAAGTAACAATTTAATAAATAGTATGAAACAATTTAACAAATAGTATGTAACAATTTAATAAATAGTAAGTAACAATTTACTAAATAGAAAGTAACAATTTAATAAATAGTAAGTAACAATTTAATAAATAGTAAGTAACAATTTGATAAATAGTAAGTAACAATTTAATAAATAGTAAGTGACAATTTAATAAATAGTAAGAAACAATTTAATAAATAATAAGTAACAATTTAATAAATTGTAAGTAACAATTTAATAAACAGTAAGTAACAATTTAATAAATAGTAAGTAACAATTTAATAAATTGTAAGTAACAATTTAATAAATAGTAAGTAACAATTTAATAAATTGTAAGTAACAATTTAATAAATAGTATGTAACAACTTAAAAATAGTAAGTAACAATTTAATACATAGTAAGTAACAATTTAATAAATAGTAAGTAACAATTTAATAAATAGTAAGTAACCATTTGATAAATAGTAAGTAACAATTTAATATATAGTATGTAAAAATTTAATAAATAGATAGTAACAATTTAATTAATAGTAAGTAACAACTTAATAAATAGTAAGTAACAATTTAATAAATAGTAAGAAACGTTTTAATAAATAGTAAGTAACAATTTAATAAATAGTAAGTAACAATTTAATAAATAGTATGTAACAATTTAATAAATAGTCAGTAACAATTTGATATATAGTAAGTAACAATTTGATAAATAGCAAGTAACAATTTAATAAATAGTAAGTAACAATTTATTAAATAGTAAGTAACAATTTAATAAATAGTAAGTAACAATTTAATAAATAGTAAGTAACAATTTGATAAATAGTAAGTAACAATTTGATAAATAGTAAGTAACAATTTGATAAATAGTAAGTAACAATTTGATAAATAGTAAGTAACCATTTGATAAATAGTAAGTAACCATTTGATAAATAGTAAGTAACCATTTGATAAATAGTAAGTAACAATTAATAAATAGTAAGTAACAATTAAATAAAGAGTAAGTAACAATTTAATAAATAGTAAGTAACAATTTAATAAATAGTTTGTAACAATTTAATAAATAGTAAGTGTCAATTTAATAAATAATAAGTAACAATTTAATAAATAGTAAGTAGCAATTTAATAAATAGTAAGTAACAATTTAATAAATAGTAAGTAACAATTTAATAAATAGTAAGTAACAATTTAATAAATAGTAAGTAACAATTTGATAAATAGTAAGTAACAATTTAATAAATAGTAAGTAACAATTTATTAAATAGTAAGTAACAATTTAATAAATAGTAAGAAACAATTTAATAAATAATAAGTAACAATTTAATAAATAGTAGGTAACAATTTACTAAATAGTAAGTAACAATTTAATAAATAGTAAGTAACAATTTAATAAAGAGTAAGTAACAATTTAATAAATAGTAATTAACAATTTAATAAATAGTAAGTAACAATTTAAAAAATAGTAACAATTTAATAAATAGTAAGTAACAATTTAATAAATAGTAAGTAACAATTTAATAAATAGTAAGTAACAATTTAATAAATAGATAGTAACAATTTAATTAATAGTAAGTAACAACTTAATAAATAGTAAGTAACAATTTAATAAATAGTAAGAAACATTTTAATAAATAGTAAGTAACAATTTGATAAATAGTAAGTAACGATTTGATAAATAGAAAGTAACAATTTGATAAATAGTAAGTAACAATTTAATAAACAGTAACAATTTAATATATAGTAAGTAACAATTTAATAAATAGTAAGAAAAAATTTAATAAATAGTTTGTAACAATTTAATAAATATTAAGTGTCAATTTAATAAATAATAAGTAACAATTTAATAAATAGTAAGTAACAATTTAATAAATAGTAAGTAACAATTTAATAAATAGTAAGTAACCATTTGATAAATAGTAAGTAACCATTTGATAAATAGTAAGTAACAATTTAGTAAATAGTATGTAACAATTTAATAAATAGATAGTAACAATTTAATTAATAGTAAGTAACAACTTAATAAATAGTAAGTAACAATTTAATAAATAGTAAGAAACGTTTTAATAAATAGTAAGTAACAATTTAATAAATAGTAAGTAACAATTTAATAAATAGTATGTAACAATTTAATAAATAGTATGTAACAATTTAATACATAGTAAGTAACAATTTAATAAATAGTAAGTAACAATTTAATAAAAAGTAAGTAACAATTTAAAAAATAGTAACAATTTAATAAATAGTAAGTAACAATTTAATAAATAGTAAGTAACAATTTAATAAATAGTAAGTAACAATTTAATATATAGTAAGTAACAATTTAATAAAAAGTAAGTAACAATTTAAAAAATAGTAACAATTTAATAAATAGTAAGTAACAATTTAATAAATAGTAAGTAACAATTTAATAAATAGTAAGTAACAATTTAATAAATAGTAAGTAACAATTTAATATATAGTAAGTAACAATTTGATAAATAGCAAGTAACAATTTAATAAATAGTAAGTAACAATTTAATAAATAGTAAGTAACCATTTGATAAATAGTAAGTAACCATTTGATAAATAGTAAGTAACAATTTAGTAAATAGTATGTAACAATTTAATAAATAGATCGTAACAATTTAATTAATAGTAAGTAACAACTTAATAAATAGTAAGTAACAATTTAATAAATAGTAAGAAACGTTTTAATAAATAGTAAGTAACAATTTAATAAATAGTAAGTAACAATTTAATAAATAGTATGTAACAATTTAATAAATAGTATGTAACAATTTAATACATAGTAAGTAACAATTTAATAAATAGTAAGTAACAATTTAATAAAAAGTAAGTAACAATTTAAAAAATAGTAACAATTTAATAAATAGTAAGTAACAATTTAATAAATAGTGAGTAACAATTTAATAAATAGTAAGTAACAATTTAATATATAGTAAGTAACAATTTAATAAAAAGTAAGTAACAATTTAAAAAATAGTAACAATTTAATAAATAGTAAGTAACAATTTAATAAATAGTAAGTAACAATTTAATAAATAGTAAGTAACAATTTAATAAATAGTAAGTAACAATTTAATATATAGTAAGTAACAATTTGATAAATAGCAAGTAACAATTTAATAAATAGTAAGTAACAATTTAATAAATAGTAAGTAACAATTTAATTAATAGTAAGTAACAATTTAATAAATAGTAAGTAACAATTTGATAAATAGTAAGTAACAATTTGATAAATAGTAAGTAACAATTTGATAAATAGTAAGTAACAATTTGATAAATAGTAAGTAACCATTTGATAAATAGTATGTAACCATTTGATAAATAGTAAGTAACCATTTGATAAATAGTAAGTAACAATTAATAAATAGTAAGTAACAATTTAATAAAGAGTAAGTAACAATTTAATAAATAGTAAGTAACAATTTAAAAAATAGTTTGTAACAATTTAATAAATAGTAAGTGTCAATTTAATAAATAATAAGTAACAATTTAATAAATAGTAAGTAACAATTTAATAAATAGTAAGTAACAATTTAATAAATAGTAAGTAACAATTTAATAAATAGTAAGTAACAAATTAATAAATAGTGTGTAACAATTTAATAAATAGTAAGTAACAATTTAATACATAGTAAGTAACAATTTAATAAGTAGTAAGTAACAATTTAATAAATATTAAGAAACAATTTGATAAATAGTAAGTAACAATTTGATAAATAGTAAGTAACAATTTGATAAATAGTAAGTAACAATTTGATAAATAGTAAGTAACCATTTGATAAATAGTAAGTAACCATTTGATAAATAGTAAGTATCCATTTGATAAATAGTAAGTAACAATTTAATAAATAGTAAGTAACAATTTAATAAAAAGTAAGTAACAATTTAAAAAATAGTAACAATTTAATAAATAGTAAGTAACAATTTAATAAATAGTAAGTAACAATTTAATAAATAGTAAGTAACAATTTAATAAATAGTAAGTAACAATTTAATATATAGTAAGTAACAATTTGATAAATAGCAAGTAACAATTTAATAAATAGTAAGTAACAATTTAATAAATAGTAAGTAACCATTTGATAAATAGTAAGTAACCATTTGATAAATAGTAAGTAACAATTTAGTAAATAGTATGTAACAATTTAATAAATAGATCGTAACAATTTAATTAATAGTAAGTAACAACTTAATAAATAGTAAGTAACAATTTAATAAATAGTAAGAAACGTTTTAATAAATAGTAAGTAACAATTTAATAAATAGTAAGTAACAATTTAATAAATAGTATGTAACAATTTAATAAATAGTATGTAACAATTTAATACATAGTAAGTAACAATTTAATAAATAGTAAGTAACAATTTAATAAAAAGTAAGTAACAATTTAAAAAATAGTAACAATTTAATAAATAGTAAGTAACAATTTAATAAATAGTGAGTAACAATTTAATAAATAGTAAGTAACAATTTAATATATAGTAAGTAACAATTTAATAAAAAGTAAGTAACAATTTAAAAAATAGTAACAATTTAATAAATAGTAAGTAACAATTTAATAAATAGTAAGTAACAATTTAATAAATAGTAAGTAACAATTTAATAAATAGTAAGTAACAATTTAATATATAGTAAGTAACAATTTGATAAATAGCAAGTAACAATTTAATAAATAGTAAGTAACAATTTAATAAATAGTAAGTAACAATTTAATTAATAGTAAGTAACAATTTAATAAATAGTAAGTAACAATTTGATAAATAGTAAGTAACAATTTGATAAATAGTAAGTAACAATTTGATAAATAGTAAGTAACAATTTGATAAATAGTAAGTAACCATTTGATAAATAGTATGTAACCATTTGATAAATAGTAAGTAACCATTTGATAAATAGTAAGTAACAATTAATAAATAGTAAGTAACAATTTAATAAAGAGTAAGTAACAATTTAATAAATAGTAAGTAACAATTTAAAAAATAGTTTGTAACAATTTAATAAATAGTAAGTGTCAATTTAATAAATAATAAGTAACAATTTAATAAATAGTAAGTAACAATTTAATAAATAGTAAGTAACAATTTAATAAATAGTAAGTAACAATTTAATAAATAGTAAGTAACAAATTAATAAATAGTGTGTAACAATTTAATAAATAGTAAGTAACAATTTAATACATAGTAAGTAACAATTTAATAAGTAGTAAGTAACAATTTAATAAATATTAAGAAACAATTTGATAAATAGTAAGTAACAATTTGATAAATAGTAAGTAACAATTTGATAAATAGTAAGTAACAATTTGATAAATAGTAAGTAACCATTTGATAAATAGTAAGTAACCATTTGATAAATAGTAAGTATCCATTTGATAAATAGTAAGTAACAATTTAATAAATAGTAAGTAACAATTTAATAAATAGTATGTAACAATTTAATAAATAGTAAGTAACCATTTGATAAATAGTAAGTAACCATTTGATAAATAGTAAGTAACAATTTAATAAATAGTAAGTAACAATTTAATAAATAGATAGTAACAATTTAATTAATAGTAAGTAACAACTTAATAAATAGTAAGTAACAATTTAATAAATAGTAAGAAACATTTTAATAAATAGTAAGTAACAATTTGATAAATAGTAAGTAACGATTTGATAAATAGAAAGTAACAATTTGATAAATAGTAAGTAACAATTTAATAAACAGTAACAATTTAATAAATAGTAAGTAACAATTTAATAAATAGTAAGTAATAATTTAATAAATAGTAAGTAACAATTTAATAAATAGTAAGTAACAATTTAATAAATAGTAAGTAACAATTTGATAAATAGTAAGTAACAATTTGATAAATTGTAAGTAACAATTTAATAAATAGTATGTAACAATTTAATAAATAGTAAGTAACAATTTAATAAATAATAAGTAACAATTTAATATATAGTAAGTAACAATTTGATAAATAGCAAGTAACAATTTAATAAATAGTAAGTAACAATTTAATAAATAGTAAGTAACAATTTAATTAATAGTAAGTAACAATTTAATAAATAGTAAGTAACAATTTGATAAATAGTAAGTAACAATTTGATAAATAGTAAGTAACAATTTGATAAATAGTAAGTAACAATTTGATAAATAGTAAGTAACCATTTGATAAATAGTAAGTAACCATTTGATAAATAGAAAGTAACCATTTGATAAATAGTAAGTAACAATTAATAAATAGTAAGTAACCATTTGATAAATAGTAAGTAACAATTAAATAAATAGTAAGTAACAATTTAATAAATAGTAAGTAACAATTTAATTAATAGTAAGAAACAATTTGATAAATAGTAAGTAACAATTTTATAAATAGTAAGTAACAATTTGATAAATAGTAAGTAACAATTTGATAAATAGTAAGTTACCATTTAATAAATAGTAAGTAACCATTTGATAAATAGTAAGTAACCATTTGATAAATAGTTAGTAACAATTTAATAAATAGTAAGTAACAATTTAATAAATAGTATGTAACAATTTAATAAATAGTAAGTAACAATTTGATAAATAGTAAGTAACAATTTGATAAATAGTAAGTAACAATTTGATAAATAGTAAGTAACCATTTGATAAATAGTAAGTAACCATTTGATAAATAGTAAGTAACAATTTAATAAATAGTAAGTAACAATTTAATAAATAGATAGTAACAATTTAATTAATAGTAAGTAACAACTTAATAAATAGTAAGTAACAATTTAATAAATAGTAAGAAACATTTTAATAAATAGTATGTAACAATTTAATAAATAGTAAGTAACAATTTAATAAATAGTAAGTAACAAATTAAAAAATAGTAACAATTTAATAACTAGTAAGTAACAATTTAATAAATAGTAAGTAACAATTTGATAAATAGTAAGTAACAATTTAATAAATAGTAAGTAACAATTTAATAAATAGTAAGTAACAATTTAATAAATAGTAAGAAACAATTTAATAAATAATAAGTAACAATTTAATAAATAGTAAGTAACAATTTAATAAACAGTAAGTAACAATTTAATAAATAGTAAGTAACAATTTAATAAATAGTAAGTAACAATTTAATAAATAGTAACAATTTAATAAATAGTAAGTAACAATTTAATATATAGTAAGTAACAATTTAATAAATAGTAAGTAACAATTTAATATATAGTAAGTAACAATTTGATAAATAGCAAGTAACAATTTAATAAATAGTAAGTAACAATTTATTAAATAGTAAGTAACAATTTAATAAATAGTAAGTAACAATTTAATAAATAGTAAGTAACAATTTGATAAATAGTAAGTAACAATTTGATAAATAGTAAGTAACAATTTGATAAATAGTAAGTAACAATTTGATAAATAGTAAGTAACCATTTGATAAATAGTAAGTAACCATTTGATAAATAGTAAGTAACCATTTGATAAATAGTAAGTAACAATTAATAAATAGTAAGTAACAATTAAATAAAGAGTAAGTAACAATTTAATAAATAGTAAGTAACAATTTAATAAATAGTTTGTAACAATTTAATAAATAGTAAGTGTCAATTTAATAAATAATAAGTAACAATTTAATAAATAGTAAGTAACAATTTAATAAATAGTAAGTGTCAATTTAATAAATAATAAGTAACAATTTAATAAATAGTAAGTAGCAATTTAATAAATAGTAAGTAACAATTTAATAAATAGTAAGTAACAATTTAATAAATAGTAAGTAACAATTTAATAAATAGTAAGTAACAATTTGATAAATAGTAAGTAACAATTTAATAAATAGTAAGTAACAATTTATTAAATAGTAAGTAACAATTTAATAAATAGTAAGAAACAATTTAATAAATAATAAGTAACAATTTAATAAATAGTAGGTAACAATTTACTAAATAGTAAGTAACAATTTAATAAATAGTAAGTAACAATTTAATAAAGAGTAAGTAACAATTTAATAAATAGTAATTAACAATTTAATAAATAGTAAGTAACAATTTAAAAAATAGTAACAATTTAATAAATAGTAAGTAACAATTTAATAAATAGTAAGTAACAATTTAATAAATAGTAAGTAACAATTTAATAAATAGATAGTAACAATTTAATTAATAGTAAGTAACAACTTAATAAATAGTAAGTAACAATTTAATAAATAGTAAGAAACATTTTAATAAATAGTAAGTAACAATTTGATAAATAGTAAGTAACGATTTGATAAATAGAAAGTAACAATTTGATAAATAGTAAGTAACAATTTAATAAACAGTAACAATTTAATATATAGTAAGTAACAATTTAATAAATAGTAAGAAAAAATTTAATAAATAGTTTGTAACAATTTAATAAATATTAAGTGTCAATTTAATAAATAATAAGTAACAATTTAATAAATAGTAAGTAACAATTTAATAAATAGTAAGTAACAATTTAATAAATAGTAAGTAACCATTTGATAAATAGTAAGTAACCATTTGATAAATAGTAAGTAACAATTTAGTAAATAGTATGTAACAATTTAATAAATAGATAGTAACAATTTAATTAATAGTAAGTAACAACTTAATAAATAGTAAGTAACAATTTAATAAATAGTAAGAAACGTTTTAATAAATAGTAAGTAACAATTTAATAAATAGTAAGTAACAATTTAATAAATAGTATGTAACAATTTAATAAATAGTATGTAACAATTTAATACATAGTAAGTAACAATTTAATAAATAGTAAGTAACAATTTAATAAAAAGTAAGTAACAATTTAAAAAATAGTAACAATTTAATAAATAGTAAGTAACAATTTAATAAATAGTAAGTAACAATTTAATAAATAGTAAGTAACAATTTAATATATAGTAAGTAACAATTTAATAAAAAGTAAGTAACAATTTAAAAAATAGTAACAATTTAATAAATAGTAAGTAACAATTTAATAAATAGTAAGTAACAATTTAATAAATAGTAAGTAACAATTTAATAAATAGTAAGTAACAATTTAATATATAGTAAGTAACAATTTGATAAATAGCAAGTAACAATTTAATAAATAGTAAGTAACAATTTAATAAATAGTAAGTAACAATTTAATAAATAGTAAGTAACCATTTGATAAATAGTAAGTAACCATTTGATAAATAGTAAGTAACAATTTAGTAAATAGTATGTAACAATTTAATAAATAGATCGTAACAATTTAATTAATAGTAAGTAACAACTTAATAAATAGTAAGTAACAATTTAATAAATAGTAAGAAACGTTTTAATAAATAGTAAGTAACAATTTAATAAATAGTAAGTAACAATTTAATAAATAGTATGTAACAATTTAATAAATAGTATGTAACAATTTAATACATAGTAAGTAACAATTTAATAAATAGTAAGTAACAATTTAATAAAAAGTAAGTAACAATTTAAAAAATAGTAACAATTTAATAAATAGTAAGTAACAATTTAATAAATAGTGAGTAACAATTTAATAAATAGTAAGTAACAATTTAATATATAGTAAGTAACAATTTAATAAAAAGTAAGTAACAATTTAAAAAATAGTAACAATTTAATAAATAGTAAGTAACAATTTAATAAATAGTAAGTAACAATTTAATAAATAGTAAGTAACAATTTAATAAATAGTAAGTAACAATTTAATATATAGTAAGTAACAATTTGATAAATAGCAAGTAACAATTTAATAAATAGTAAGTAACAATTTAATAAATAGTAAGTAACAATTTAATTAATAGTAAGTAACAATTTAATAAATAGTAAGTAACAATTTGATAAATAGTAAGTAACAATTTGATAAATAGTAAGTAACAATTTGATAAATAGTAAGTAACAATTTGATAAATAGTAAGTAACCATTTGATAAATAGTATGTAACCATTTGATAAATAGTAAGTAACCATTTGATAAATAGTAAGTAACAATTAATAAATAGTAAGTAACAATTTAATAAAGAGTAAGTAACAATTTAATAAATAGTAAGTAACAATTTAAAAAATAGTTTGTAACAATTTAATAAATAGTAAGTGTCAATTTAATAAATAATAAGTAACAATTTAATAAATAGTAAGTAACAATTTAATAAATAGTAAGTAACAATTTAATAAATAGTAAGTAACAATTTAATAAATAGTAAGTAACAAATTAATAAATAGTGTGTAACAATTTAATAAATAGTAAGTAACAATTTAATACATAGTAAGTAACAATTTAATAAGTAGTAAGTAACAATTTAATAAATATTAAGAAACAATTTGATAAATAGTAAGTAACAATTTGATAAATAGTAAGTAACAATTTGATAAATAGTAAGTAACAATTTGATAAATAGTAAGTAACCATTTGATAAATAGTAAGTAACCATTTGATAAATAGTAAGTATCCATTTGATAAATAGTAAGTAACAATTTAATAAATAGTAAGTAACAATTTAATAAATAGTATGTAACAATTTAATAAATAGTAAGTAACCATTTGATAAATAGTAAGTAACCATTTGATAAATAGTAAGTAACAATTTAATAAATAGTAAGTAACAATTTAATAAATAGATAGTAACAATTTAATTAATAGTAAGTAACAACTTAATAAATAGTAAGTAACAATTTAATAAATAGTAAGAAACATTTTAATAAATAGTAAGTAACAATTTGATAAATAGTAAGTAACGATTTGATAAATAGAAAGTAACAATTTGATAAATAGTAAGTAACAATTTAATAAACAGTAACAATTTAATAAATAGTAAGTAACAATTTAATAAATAGTAAGTAATAATTTAATAAATAGTAAGTAACAATTTAATAAATAGTAAGTAACAATTTAATAAATAGTAAGTAACAATTTGATAAATAGTAAGTAACAATTTGATAAATTGTAAGTAACAATTTAATAAATAGTATGTAACAATTTAATAAATAGTAAGTAACAATTTAATAAATAATAAGTAACAATTTAATATATAGTAAGTAACAATTTGATAAATAGCAAGTAACAATTTAATAAATAGTAAGTAACAATTTAATAAATAGTAAGTAACAATTTAATTAATAGTAAGTAACAATTTAATAAATAGTAAGTAACAATTTGATAAATAGTAAGTAACAATTTGATAAATAGTAAGTAACAATTTGATAAATAGTAAGTAACAATTTGATAAATAGTAAGTAACCATTTGATAAATAGTAAGTAACCATTTGATAAATAGAAAGTAACCATTTGATAAATAGTAAGTAACAATTAATAAATAGTAAGTAACCATTTGATAAATAGTAAGTAACAATTAAATAAATAGTAAGTAACAATTTAATAAATAGTAAGTAACAATTTAATTAATAGTAAGAAACAATTTGATAAATAGTAAGTAACAATTTTATAAATAGTAAGTAACAATTTGATAAATAGTAAGTAACAATTTGATAAATAGTAAGTTACCATTTAATAAATAGTAAGTAACCATTTGATAAATAGTAAGTAACCATTTGATAAATAGTTAGTAACAATTTAATAAATAGTAAGTAACAATTTAATAAATAGTATGTAACAATTTAATAAATAGTAAGTAACAATTTGATAAATAGTAAGTAACAATTTGATAAATAGTAAGTAACAATTTGATAAATAGTAAGTAACCATTTGATAAATAGTAAGTAACCATTTGATAAATAGTAAGTAACAATTTAATAAATAGTAAGTAACAATTTAATAAATAGATAGTAACAATTTAATTAATAGTAAGTAACAACTTAATAAATAGTAAGTAACAATTTAATAAATAGTAAGAAACATTTTAATAAATAGTATGTAACAATTTAATAAATAGTAAGTAACAATTTAATAAATAGTAAGTAACAAATTAAAAAATAGTAACAATTTAATAACTAGTAAGTAACAATTTAATAAATAGTAAGTAACAATTTGATAAATAGTAAGTAACAATTTAATAAATAGTAAGTAACAATTTAATAAATAGTAAGTAACAATTTAATAAATAGTAAGAAACAATTTAATAAATAATAAGTAACAATTTAATAAATAGTAAGTAACAATTTAATAAACAGTAAGTAACAATTTAATAAATAGTAAGTAACAATTTAATAAATAGTAAGTAACAATTTAATAAATAGTAACAATTTAATAAATAGTAAGTAACAATTTAATATATAGTAAGTAACAATTTAATAAATAGTAAGTAACAATTTAATATATAGTAAGTAACAATTTGATAAATAGCAAGTAACAATTTAATAAATAGTAAGTAACAATTTATTAAATAGTAAGTAACAATTTAATAAATAGTAAGTAACAATTTAATAAATAGTAAGTAACAATTTGATAAATAGTAAGTAACAATTTGATAAATAGTAAGTAACAATTTGATAAATAGTAAGTAACAATTTGATAAATAGTAAGTAACCATTTGATAAATAGTAAGTAACCATTTGATAAATAGTAAGTAACCATTTGATAAATAGTAAGTAACAATTAATAAATAGTAAGTAACAATTAAATAAAGAGTAAGTAACAATTTAATAAATAGTAAGTAACAATTTAATAAATAGTTTGTAACAATTTAATAAATAGTAAGTGTCAATTTAATAAATAATAAGTAACAATTTAATAAATAGTAAGTAACAATTTAATAAATAGTAAGTAACAATTTAATAAATAGTAAGTAACAATTTAATAAATAGTAAGTAACAATTTAATAAATAGTAAGTAACAATTTGATAAATAGTAAGTAACAATTTAATAAATAGTAAGTAACAATTTATTAAATAGTAAGTAACAATTTAATAAATAGTAAGAAACAATTTAATAAATAATAAGTAACAATTTAATAAATAGTAAGTAACAATTTACTAAATAGTAAGTAACAATTTAATAAATAGTAAGTAACAATTTAATAATCAGTAACAATTTAATAAAGAGTAAGTAACAATTTAATAAATAGTAATTAACAATTTAATAAATAGTAAGTAACAATTTAAAAAATAGTAACAATTTAATAAATAGTAAGTAACAATTTAATAAATAGTAAGTAACAATTTAATAAATAGTAAGTAACAATTTAATAAATAGATAGTAACAATTTAATTAATAGTAAGTAACAACTTAATAAATAGTAAGTAACAATTTAATAAATAGTAAGAAACATTTTAATAAATAGTAAGTAACAATTTGATAAATAGTAAGTAACGATTTGATAAATAGAAAGTAACAATTTGATAAATAGTAAGTAACAATTTAATAAACAGTAACAATTTAATATATAGTAAGTAACAATTTAATAAATAGTAAGAAAAAATTTAATAAATAGTTTGTAACAATTTAATAAATATTAAGTGTCAATTTAATAAATAATAAGTAACAATTTAATAAATAGTAAGTAACAATTTAATAAATAGTAAGTAACAATTTAATAAATAGTAAGTAACCATTTGATAAATAGTAAGTAACCATTTGATAAATAGTAAGTAACAATTTAGTAAATAGTATGTAACAATTTAATAAATAGATAGTAACAATTTAATTAATAGTAAGTAACAACTTAATAAATAGTAAGTAACAATTTAATAAATAGTAAGAAACGTTTTAATAAATAGTAAGTAACAATTTAATAAATAGTAAGTAACAATTTAATAAATAGTATGTAACAATTTAATAAATAGTATGTAACAATTTAATACATAGTAAGTAACAATTTAATAAATAGTAAGTAACAATTTAATAAAAAGTAAGTAACAATTTAAAAAATGGTAACAATTTAATAAATAGTAAGTAACAATTTAATAAATAGTAAGTAACAATTTAATAAATAGTAAGTAACAATTTAATATATAGTAAGTAACAATTTAATAAAAAGTAAGTAACAATTTAAAAAATAGTAACAATTTAATAAATAGTAAGTAACAATTTAATAAATAGTAAGTAACAATTTAATCAATAGTAAGTAACAATTTAATAAATAGTAAGTAACAATTTAATATATAGTAAGTAACAATTTGATAAATAGCAAGTAACAATTTAATAAATAGTAAGTAACAATTTAATAAATAGTAAGTAACAATTTAATAAATAGTAAGTAACCATTTGATAAATAGTAAGTAACCATTTGATTAATAGTAAGTAACAATTTAGTAAATAGTATGTAACAATTTAATAAATAGATAGTAACAATTTAATTAATAGTAAGTAACAACTTAATAAATAGTAAGTAACAATTTAATAAATAGTAAGAAACGTTTTAATAAATAGTAAGTAACAATTTAATAAATAGTAAGTAACAATTTAATAAATAGTATGTAACAATTTAATAAATAGTATGTAACAATTTAATACATAGTAAGTAACAATTTAATAAATAGTAAGTAACAATTTAATAAAAAGTAAGTAACAATTTAAAAAATAGTAACAATTTAATAAATAGTAAGTAACAATTTAATAAATAGTGAGTAACAATTTAATAAATAGTAAGTAACAATTTAATATATAGTAAGTAACAATTTAATAAAAAGTAAGTAACAATTTAAAAAATAGTAACAATTTAATAAATAGTAAGTAACAATTTAATAAATAGTAAGTAACAATTTAATAAATAGTAAGTAACAATTTAATAAATAGTAAGTAACAATTTAATATATAGTAAGTAACAATTTGATAAATAGCAAGTAACAATTTAATAAATAGTAAGTAACAATTTAATAAATAGTATGTAACCATTTGATAAATAGTAAGTAACCATTTGATAAATAGTAAGTAACAATTAATAAATAGTAAGTAACAATTTAATAAAGAGTAAGTAACAATTTAATAAATAGTAAGTAACAATTTAATAAATAGTTTGTAACAATTTAATAAATAGTAAGTGTCAATTTAATAAATAATAAGTAACAATTTAATAAATAGTAAGTAACAATTTAATAAATAGTAAGTAACAATTTAATAAATAGTAAGTAACAATTTAATAAATAGTAAGTAACAAATTAATAAATAGTGTGTAACAATTTAATAAATAGTAAGTAACAATTTAATACATAGTAAGTAACAATTTAATAAGTAGTAAGTAACAATTTAATAAATAGTAAGTAACAAATTAATAAATAGTGTGTAACAATTTAATAAATAGTAAGTAACAATTTAATACATAGTAAGTAACAATTTAATAAGTAGTAAGTAACAATTTAATAAATATTAAGAAACAATTTGATAAATAGTAAGTAACAATTTGATAAATAGTAAGTAACAATTTGATAAATAGTAAGTAACAATTTGATAAATAGTAAGTAACCATTTGATAAATAGTAAGTAACCATTTGATAAATAGTAAGTAACCATTTGATAAATAGTAAGTAACAATTTAATAAATAGTAAGTAACAATTTAATAAATAGTATGTAACAATTTAATAAATAGTAAGTAACAATTTGATAAATAGTAAGTAACAATTTGATAAATAGTAAGTAACGATTTGATAAATAGTAAGTAACCATTTGATAAATAGTAAGTAACCATTTGATAAATAGTAAGTAACAATTTAATAAATAGTAAGTAACAATTTAATAAATAGATAGTAACAACTTAATTAATAATTAGTAACAACTTAATAAATAGTAAGTAACAATTTAATAAATAGTAAGAAACATTTTAATAAATAGTAAGTAACAATTTGATAAATAGTAAGTAACGATTTGATAAATAGAAAGTAACAATTTGATAAATAGTAAGTAACAATTTAATAAACAGTAACAATTTAATGAAGAGTAAGTAACAATTTAATAAATAGTACGTAACAATTTGATAAATAGTAAGTAACAATTTGACAAATAGTAAGTAACAATTTGATAAATAGTAAGTAACCATTTGATAAATAGTAAGTAACCATTTGATAAATAGTAAGTAACAATTTAATAAATAGTAAGTAAAAATTTAATAAATAGATAGTAACAATTTAATTAATAGTTAGTAACAACTTAATAAATAGTAAGTAACAATTTAATAAATAGTGAGTAACAATTTCATAAATAGTAAGTAACAATTTAATAAATAGTGTGTAACAATTTAATAAATAGTAAGTAACAATTTAATACATAGTAAGTAACAATTTAATAAATAGTAAGTAACAATTTAATTAATAGTAAGAAACAATTTGATAAATAGTAAGTAACAATTTTATAAATAGTAAGTAACAATTTGATAAATAGTAAGTAACAATTTGATAAATAGTAAGTTACCATTTAATAAATAGTAAGTAACCATTTGATAAATAGTAAGTAACCATTTGATAAATAGTTAGTAACAATTTAATAAATAGTAAGTAACAATTTAATAAATAGTAAGAAACATTTTAATAAATAGTAAGTAACAATTTGATAAATAGTAAGTAACGATTTGATAAATAGAAAGTAACAATTTGATAAATAGTAAGTAACAATTTAATAAACAGTAACAATTTAATATATAGTAAGTAACAATTTAATAAATAGTAAGAAAAAATTTAATAAATAGTTTGTAACATTTTAATAAATATTAAGTGTCAATTTAATAAATAATAAGTAACAATTTAATAAATAGTAAGTAACAATTTAATAAATAGTAAGTAACAATTTAATAAATAGTAAGTAACCATTTGATAAATAGTAAGTAACCATTTGATAAATAGTAAGTAACAATTTAGTAAATAGTATGTAACAATTTAATAAATAGATAGTAACAATTTAATTAATAGTAAGTAACAACTTAATAAATAGTAAGTAACAATTTAATAAATAGTAAGAAACGTTTTAATAAATAGTAAGTAACAATTTAATAAATAGTAAGTAACAATTTAATAAATAGTATGTAACAATTTAATAAATAGTATGTAACAATTTAATACATAGTAAGTAACAATTTAATAAATAGTAAGTAACAATTTAATAAAAAGTAAGTAACAATTTAAAAAATAGTAACAATTTAATAAATAGTAAGTAACAATTTAATAAATAGTAAGTAACAATTTAATAAATAGTAAGTAACAATTTAATATATAGTAAGTAACAATTTAATAAAAAGTAAGTAACAATTTAAAAAATAGTAACAATTTAATAAATAGTAAGTAACAATTTAATAAATAGTAAGTAACAATTTAATAAATAGTAAGTAACAATTTAATAAATAGTAAGTAACAATTTAATATATAGTAAGTAACAATTTGATAAATAGCAAGTAACAATTTAATAAATAGTATGTAACAATTTAATAAATAGTAAGTAACAATTTAATAAATAGTAAGTAACCATTTGATAAATAGTAAGTAACCATTTGATAAATAGTAAGTAACAATTTAGTAAATAGTATGTAACAATTTAATAAATAGATAGTAACAATTTAATTAATAGTAAGTAACAACTTAATAAATAGTAAGTAACAATTTAATAAATAGTAAGAAACGTTTTAATAAATAGTAAGTAACAATTTAATAAATAGTAAGTAACAATTTAATAAATAGTATGTAACAATTTAATAAATAGTATGTAACAATTTAATACATAGTAAGTAATAATTTAATAAATAGTAAGTAACAATTTAATAAAAAGTAAGTAACAATTTAAAAAATAGTAACAATTTAATAAATAGTAAGTAACAATTTAATAAATAGTGAGTAACAATTTAATAAATAGTAAGTAACAATTTAATATATAGTAAGTAACAATTTAATAAAAAGTAAGTAACAATTTAAAAAATAGTAACAATTTAATAAATAGTAAGTAACAATTTAATAAATAGTAAGTAACAATTTAATAAATAGTAAGTAACAATTTAATAAATAGTAAGTAACAATTTAATAAATAGTAAGTAACAATTTAATATATAGTAAGTAACAATTTGATAAATAGCAAGTAACAATTTAATAAATAGTAAGTAACAATTTAATAAATAGTAAGTAACAATTTAATTAATAGTAAGTAACAATTTAATAAATAGTAAGTAACAATTTGATAAATAGTAAGTAACAATTTGATAAATAGTAAGTAACAATTTGATAAATAGTAAGTAACAATTTGATAAATAGTAAGTAACCATTTGATAAATAGTATGTAACCATTTGATAAATAGTAAGTAACCATTTGATAAATAGTAAGTAACAATTAATAAATAGTAAGTAACAATTTAATAAAGAGTAAGTAACAATTTAATAAATAGTAAGTAACAATTTAATAAATAGTTTGTAACAATTTAATAAATAGTAAGTGTCAATTTAATAAATAATAAGTAACAATTTAATAAATAGTAAGTAACAATTTAATAAATAGTAAGTAACAATTTAATAAATAGTAAGTAACAATTTAATAAATAGTAAGTAACAAATTAATAAATAGTGTGTAACAATTTAATAAATAGTAAGTAACAATTTAATACATAGTAAGTAACAATTTAATAAGTAGTAAGTAACAATTTAATAAATATTAAGAAACAATTTGATAAATAGTAAGTAACAATTTGATAAATAGTAAGTAACAATTTGATAAATAGTAAGTAACAATTTGATAAATAGTAAGTAACCATTTGATAAATAGTAAGTAACCATTTGATAAATAGTAAGTAACCATTTGATAAATAGTAAGTAACAATTTAATAAATAGTAAGTAACAATTTAATAAATAGTATGTAACAATTTAATAAATAGTAAGTAACAATTTGATAAATAGTAAGTAACAATTTGATAAATAGTAAGTAACAATTTGATAAATAGTAAGTAACCATTTGATAAATAGTAAGTAACCATTTGATGAATAGTAAGTAACAATTTAATAAATAGTAAGTAACAATTTAATAAATAGATAGTAACAACTTAATTAATAGTTAGTAACAACTTAATAAATAGTAAGTAACAATTTAATAAATAGTAAGAAACATTTTAATAAATAGTAAGTAACAATTTGATAAATAGTAAGTAACGATTTGATAAATAGAAAGTAACAATTTGATAAATAGTAAGTAACAATTTAATAAACAGTAACAATTTAATGAAGAGTAAGTAACAATTTAATAAATAGTAAGTAACAATTTGATAAATAGTAAGTAACAATTTGATAAATAGTAAGTAACAATTTGATAAATAGTAAGTAACCATTTGATAAATAGTAAGTAACCATTTGATAAATAGTAAGTAACAATTTAATAAATAGTAAGTAAAAATTTAATAAATAGATAGTAACAATTTAATTAATAGTTAGTAACAACTTAATAAATAGTAAGTAACAATTTAATAAATAGTGAGTAACAATTTCATAAATAGTAAGTAACAATTTAATAAATAGTGTGTAACAATTTAATAAATAGTAAGTAACAATTTAATACATAGTAAGTAACAATTTAATAAATAGTAACTAACAATTTAATTAATAGTAAGAAACAATTTGATAAATAGTAAGTAACAATTTTATAAATAGTAAGTAACAATTTGATAAATAGTAAGTAACAATTTGATAAATAGTAAGTTACCATTTAATAAATAGTAAGTAACCATTTGATAAATAGTAAGTAACCATTTGATAAATAGTTAGTAACAATTTAATAAATAGTAAGTAACAATTTAATAAATAGTATGTAACAATTTAATAAATAGTAAGTAACAATTTGATAAATAGTAAGTAACAATTTGATAAATAGTAAGTAACAATTTGATAAATAGTAAGTAACCATTTGATAAATAGTAAGTAACCATTTGATAAATAGTAAGTAACCATTTGATAAATAGTAAGTAACCATTTGATAAATAGTAAGTAACAATTTAATAAATAGTAAGTAACAATTTAATAAATAGTATGTAACAATTTAATAAATAGTAAGTAACAATTTGATAAATAGTAAGTAACAATTTGATAAATAGTAAGTAACAATTTGATAAATAGTAAGTAACCATTTGATAAATAGTAAGTAACCATTTGATAAATAGTAAGTAACAATTTAATAAATAGTAAGTAACAATTTAATAAATAGATAGTAACAACTTAATTAATAGTTAGTAACAACTTAATAAATAGTAAGTAACAATTTAATAAATAGTAAGAAACATTTTAATAAATAGTAAGTAACAATTTGATAAATAGTAAGTAACGATTTGATAAATAGAAAGTAACAATTTGATAAATAGTAAGTAACAATTTAATAAACAGTAACAATTTAATGAAGAGTAAGTAACAATTTAATAAATAGTAAGTAACAATTTGATAAATAGTAAGTAACAATTTGATAAATAGTAAGTAACAATTTGATAAATAGTAAGTAACCATTTGATAAATAGTAAGTAACCATTTGATAAATAGTAAGTAACAATTTAATAAATAGTAAGTAAAAATTTAATAAATAGATAGTAACAATTTAATTAATAGTTAGTAACAACTTAATAAATAGTAAGTAACAATTTAATAAATAGTGAGTAACAATTTCATAAATAGTAAGTAACAATTTAATAAATAGTGTGTAACAATTTAATAAATAGTAAGTAACAATTTAATACATAGTAAGTAACAATTTAATAAATAGTAAGTAACAATTTAATTAATAGTAAGAAACAATTTGATAAATAGTAAGTAACAATTTTATAAATAGTAAGTAACAATTTGATAAATAGTAAGTAACAATTTGATAAATAGTAAGTTACCATTTAATAAATAGTAAGTAACCATTTGATAAATAGTAAGTAACCATTTGATAAATAGTTAGTAACAATTTAATAAATAGTAAGTAACAATTTAATAAATAGTATGTAACAATTTAATAAATAGTAAGTAACAATTTGATAAATAGTAAGTAACAATTTGATAAATAGTAAGTAACAATTTGATAAATAGTAAGTAACCATTTGATAAATAGTAAGTAACCATTTGATAAATAGTAAGTAACAATTTAATAAATAGTAAGTAACAATTTAATAAATAGATAGTAACAATTTAATTAATAGTAAGTAACAACTTAATAAATAGTAAGTAACAATTTAATAAATAGTAAGAAACATTTTAATAAATAGTAAGTAACAATTTGATAAATAGTAAGTAACGATTTGATAAATAGAAAGTAACAATTTGATAAATAGTAAGTAACAATTTAATAAACAGTAACAATTTAATAAATAGTAAGTAACAATTTAATAAATAGTAAGTAATAATTTAATAAATAGTAAGTAACAATTTAATAAATAGTAAGTAACAATTTAATAAATAGTAAGTAACAATTTGATAAATAGTAAGTAACCATTTGATAAATAGTAAGTAACAATTAATAAATAGTAAGTAACAATTAAATAAAGAGTAAGTAACAATTTAATAAATAGTAAGTAACAATTTAATAAATAGTTTGTAACAATTTAATAAATAGTAAGTGTCAATTTAATAAATAATAAGTAACAATTTAATAAATAGTAAGTAACAATTTAATAAATAGTAAGTAACAATTTAATAAATAGTAAGTAACAATTTAATAAATAGTAAGTAACAATTTAATAAATAGTAAGTAACAATTTGATAAATAGTAAGTAACAATTTGATAAATAGTAAGTTACCATTTAATAAATAGTAAGTAACCATTTGATAAATAGTAAGTAACCATTTGATAAATAGTTAGTAACAATTTAATAAATAGTAAGTAACAATTTAATAAATAGTATGTAACAATTTAATAAATAGTAAGTAACAATTTGATAAATAGTAAGTAACAATTTGATAAATAGTAAGTAACAATTTGATAAATAGTAAGTAACCATTTGATAAATAGTAAGTAACCATTTGATAAATAGTAAGTAACAATTTAATAAATAGTAAGTAACAATTTAATAAATAGATAGTAACAATTTAATTAATAGTAAGTAACAACTTAATAAATAGTAAGTAACAATTTAATAAATAGTAAGAAACATTTTAATAAATAGTAAGTAACAATTTGATAAATAGTAAGTAACGATTTGATAAATAGAAAGTAACAATTTGATAAATAGTAAGTAACAATTTAATAAACAGTAACAATTTAATAAATAGTAAGTAACAATTTAATAAATAGTAAGTAATAATTTAATAAATAGTAAGTAACAATTTAATAAATAGTAAGTAACAATTTAATAAATAGTAAGTAACAATTTAATAAATAGTAAGTAACAATTTGATAAATGGTAAGTAACAATTTAATAAATAGTAAGTAACAATTTATTAAATAGTAAGTAACAATTTAATAAATAGTAAGAAACAATTTAATAAATAATAAGTAACAATTTAATAAATAGTAAGTAACAATTTACTAAATAGTAAGTAACAATTTAATAAATAGTAAGTAACAATTTAATAATCAGTAACAATTTAATAAAGAGTAAGTAACAATTTAATAAATAGTAATTAACAATTTAATAAATAGTAAGTAACAATTTAAAAAATAGTAACAATTTAATAAATAGTAAGTAACAATTTAATAAATAGTAAGTAACAATTTAATAAATAGTAAGTAACAATTTAATAAATAGATAGTAACAATTTAATTAATAGTAAGTAACAACTTAATAAATAGTAAGTAACAATTTAATAAATAGTAAGAAACATTTTAATAAATAGTAAGTAACAATTTGATAAATAGTAAGTAACGATTTGATAAATAGAAAGTAACAATTTGATAAATAGTAAGTAACAATTTAATAAACAGTAACAATTTAATATATAGTAAGTAACAATTTAATAAATAGTAAGAAAAAATTTAATAAATAGTTTGTAACAATTTAATAAATATTAAGTGTCAATTTAATAAATAATAAGTAACAATTTAATAAATAGTAAGTAACAATTTAATAAATAGTAAGTAACAATTTAATAAATAGTAAGTAACCATTTGATAAATAGTAAGTAACCATTTGATAAATAGTAAGTAACAATTTAGTAAATAGTATGTAACAATTTAATAAATAGATAGTAACAATTTAATTAATAGTAAGTAACAACTTAATAAATAGTAAGTAACAATTTAATAAATAGTAAGAAACGTTTTAATAAATAGTAAGTAACAATTTAATAAATAGTAAGTAACAATTTAATAAATAGTATGTAACAATTTAATAAATAGTATGTAACAATTTAATACATAGTAAGTAACAATTTAATAAATAGTAAGTAACAATTTAATAAAAAGTAAGTAACAATTTAAAAAATAGTAACAATTTAATAAATAGTAAGTAACAATTTAATAAATAGTAAGTAACAATTTAATAAATAGTAAGTAACAATTTAATATATAGTAAGTAACAATTTGATAAATAGCAAGTAACAATTTAATAAATAGTAAGTAACAATTTAATAAATAGATAGTAACAATTTAATTAATAGTTAGTAACAACTTAATAAATAGTAAGTAACAATTTAATAAATAGTAAGAAACATTTTAATAAATAGTAAGTAACAATTTGATAAATAGTAAGTAACGATTTGATAAATAGAAAGTAACAATTTGATAAATAGTAAGAAACATTTTAATAAATAGTAAGTAACAATTTGATAAATAGTAAGTAACGATTTGATAAATAGAAAGTAACAATTTGATAAATAGTAAGTAACAATTTAATAAACAGTAACAATTTAATAAATAGTAAGTAACAATTTAATAAATAGTAAGTAATAATTTAATAAATAGTAAGTAACAATTTAATAAATAGTAAGTAACAATTTAATAAATAGTAAGTAACAATTTGATAAATAGTAAGTAACAATTTGATAAATTGTAAGTAACAATTTAATAAATAGTAAGTAACAATTTAATAAATAGTAAGTAACAATTTAATAAATAGTGAGTAACAATTTAATAAATAGTAAGTAACAATTTAATAAATAGTATGAAACAATTTAATAAATAGTATGTAACAATTTAATAAATAGTAAGTAACAATTTACTAAATAGAAAGTACCAATTTAATAAATAGTAAGTAACAATTTAATAAATAGTAAGTAACAATTTAAAAAATAGTAACAATTTAATAACTAGTAAGTAACAATTTAATAAATAGTAAGTAACAATTTGATAAATAGTAAGTAACAATTTAATAAATAGTAAGTGACAATTTAATAAATAGTAAGAAACAATTTAATAAATAATAAGTAACAATTTAATAAATTGTAAGTAACAATTTAATAAACAGTAAGTAACAATTTAATAAATAGTAAGTAACAATTTAATAAATAGTAAGTAACAATTTAATAAATAGTAAGTAACAATTTAATAAATTGTAAGTAACAATTTAATAAATAGTATGTAACAACTTAAAAATAGTAAGTAACAATTTAATACATAGTAAGTAACAATTTAATAAATAGTAAGTAACAATTTAATAAATAGTAAGTAACCATTTGATAAATAGTAAGTAACAATTTAATATATAGTATGTAAAAATTTAATAAATAGATAGTAACAATTTAATTAATAGTAAGTAACAACTTAATAAATAGTAAGTAACAATTTAATAAATAGTAAGAAACGTTTTAATAAATAGTAAGTAACAATTTAATAAATAGTAAGAAACGTTTTAATAAATAGTAAGTAACAATTTAATAAATAGTAAGTAACAATTTAATAAATAGTATGTAACAATTTAATAAATAGTCAGTAACAATTTAATACATAGTAAGTAACAATTTAATAAATAGTAAGTAACAATTTAATAAAAAGTAAGTAACAATTTAAAAAATAGTAACAATTTAATAAATAGTAAGTAACAATTTAATAAATAGTAAGTAACAATTTAATAAATAGTAAGTAACAATTTAATATATAGTAAGTAACAATTTGATAAATAGCAAGTAACAATTTAATTAATAGTAAGTAACAATTTAATAAATAGTAAGTAACAATTTAATTAATAGTAAGTAACAATTTAATAAATAGTAAGTAACAATTTGATAAATAGTAAGTAACAATTTAATAAATAGTTTGTAACAATTTAATAAATAGTAAGTGTCAATTTAATAAATAGTAAGTAACAATTTAATAAATAGTAAGAAACATTTTAATAAATAGTAAGTAACAATTTGATAAATAGTAAGTAACGATTTGATAAATAGAAAGTAACAATTTGATAAATAGTAAGTAACAATTTAATAAACAGTAACAATTTAATGAAGAGTAAGTAACAATTTAATAAATAGTAAGTAACAATTTGATAAATAGTAAGTAACAATTTGATAAATAGTAAGTAACAATTTGATAAATAGTAAGTAACCATTTGATAAATAGTAAGTAACCATTTGATAAATAGTAAGTAACAATTTAATAAATAGTAAGTAAAAATTTAATAATTAGATAGTAACAATTTAATTAATAGTTAGTAACAACTTAATAAATAGTAAGTAACAATTTAATAAATAGTGAGTAACAATTTCATAAATAGTAAGTAACAATTTAATAAATAGTGTGTAACAATTTAATAAATAGTAAGTAACAATTTAATACATAGTAAGTAACAATTTAATAAATAGTAAGTAACAATTTAATTAATAGTAAGAAACAATTTGATAAATAGTAAGTAACAATTTTATAAATAGTAAGTAACAATTTGATAAATAGTAAGTAACAATTTGATAAATAGTAAGTTACCATTTAATAAATAGTAAGTAACCATTTGATAAATAGTAAGTAACCATTTGATAAATAGTTAGTAACAATTTAATAAATAGTAAGTAACAATTTAATAAATAGTATGTAACAATTTAATAAATAGTAAGTAACAATTTGATAAATAGTAAGTAACAATTTGATAAATAGTAAGTAACAATTTGATAAATAGTAAGTAACCATTTGATAAATAGTAAGTAACCATTTGATAAATAGTAAGTAACAATTTAATAAATAGTAAGTAACAATTTAATAAATAGATAGTAACAATTTAATTAATAGTAAGTAACAACTTAATAAATAGTAAGTAACAATTTAATAAATAGTAAGAAACATTTTAATAAATAGTAAGTAACAATTTGATAAATAGTAAGTAACGATTTGATAAATAGAAAGTAATAATTTAATAAATAGTAAGTAACAATTTAATAAATAGTAAGTAACAATTTAATAAATAGTAAGTAACAATTTGATAAATAGTAAGTAACCATTTGATAAATAGTAAGTAACAATTAATAAATAGTAAGTAACAATTAAATAAAGAGTAAGTAACAATTTAATAAATAGTAAGTAACAATTTAATAAATAGTTTGTAACAATTTAATAAATAGTAAGTGTCAATTTAATAAATAATAAGTAACAATTTAATAAATAGTAAGTAACAATTTAATAAATAGTAAGTAACAATTTAATAAATAGTAAGTAACAATTTAATAAATAGTAAGTAACAATTTAATAAATAGTAAGTAACAATTTGATAAATAGTAAGTAACAATTTGATAAATAGTAAGTTACCATTTAATAAATAGTAAGTAACAATTTAATAAATAGTATGTAACAATTTAATAAATAGTAAGTAACAATTTGATAAATAGTAAGTAACAATTTGATAAATAGTAAGTAACAAATTGATAAATAGTAAGTAACCATTTGATAAATAGTAAGTAACCATTTGATAAATAGTAAGTAACAATTTAATATATAGTAAGTAACAATTTAATAAATAGATAGTAACAATTTAATTAATAGTTAGTAACAACTTAATAAATAGTAAGTAACAATTTAATAAATAGTAAGAAACATTTTAATAAATAGTAAGTAACAATTTGATAAATAGTAAGTAACGATTTGATAAATAGAAAGTAACAATTTGATAAATAGTAAGAAACATTTTAATAAATAGTAAGTAACAATTTGATAAATAGTAAGTAACGATTTGATAAATAGAAAGTAACAATTTGATAAATAGTAAGTAACAATTTAATAAACAGTAACAATTTAATAAATAGTAAGTAACAATTTAATAAATAGTAAGTAATAATTTAATAAATAGTAAGTAACAATTTAATAAATAGTAAGTAACAATTTAATAAATAGTAAGTAACAATTTGATAAATAGTAAGTAACAATTTGATAAATTGTAAGTAACAATTTAATAAATAGTAAGTAACAATTTAATAAATAGTAAGTAACAATTTAATAAATAGTGAGTAACAATTTAATAAATAGTAAGTAACAATTTAATAAATAGTATGAAACAATTTAATAAATAGTATGTAACAATTTAATAAATAGTAAGTAACAATTTACTAAATAGAAAGTAACAATTTAATAAATAGTAAGTAACAATTTAATAAATAGTAAGTAACAATTTAAAAAATAGTAACAATTTAATAACTAGTAAGTAACAATTTAATAAATAGTAAGTAACAATTTGATAAATAGTAAGTAACAATTTAATAAATAGTAAGTGACAATTTAATAAATAGTAAGAAACAATTTAATAAATAATAAGTAACAATTTAATAAATTGTAAGTAACAATTTAATAAACAGTAAGTAACAATTTAATAAATAGTAAGTAACAATTTAATAAATAGTAAGTAACAATTTAATAAATAGTAAGTAACAATTTAATAAATTGTAAGTAACAATTTAATAAATAGTATGTAACAACTTAAAAATAGTAAGTAACAATTTAATACATAGTAAGTAACAATTTAATAAATAGTAAGTAACAATTTAATAAATAGTAAGTAACCATTTGATAAATAGTAAGTAACAATTTAATATATAGTATGTAAAAATTTAATAAATAGATAGTAACAATTTAATTAATAGTAAGTAACAACTTAATAAATAGTAAGTAACAATTTAATAAATAGTAAGAAACGTTTTAATAAATAGTAAGTAACAATTTAATAAATAGTAAGAAACGTTTTAATAAATAGTAAGTAACAATTTAATAAATAGTAAGTAACAATTTAATAAATAGTATGTAACAATTTAATAAATAGTCAGTAACAATTTAATACATAGTAAGTAACAATTTAATAAATAGTAAGTAACAATTTAATAAAAAGTAAGTAACAATTTAAAAAATAGTAACAATTTAATAAATAGTAAGTAACAATTTAATAAATAGTAAGTAACAATTTAATAAATAGTAAGTAACAATTTAATATATAGTAAGTAACAATTTGATAAATAGCAAGTAACAATTTAATTAATAGTAAGTAACAATTTAATAAATAGTAAGTAACAATTTAATTAATAGTAAGTAACAATTTAATAAATAGTAAGTAACAATTTGATAAATAGTAAGTAACAATTTAATAAATAGTTTGTAACAATTTAATAAATAGTAAGTGTCAATTTAATAAATAATAAGTAACAATTTAATACATAGTAAGTAACAATTTAATAAATAGTAAGTAACAATTTAATTAATAGTAAGAAACAATTTGATAAATAGTAAGTAACAATTTTATAAATAGTAAGTAACAATTTGATAAATAGTAAGTAACAATTTGATAAATAGTAAGTTACCATTTAATAAATAGTAAGTAACCATTTGATAAATAGTAAGTAACCATTTGATAAATAGTTAGTAACAATTTAATAAATAGTAAGTAACAATTTAATAAATAGTATGTAACAATTTAATAAATAGTAAGTAACAATTTGATAAATAGTAAGTAACAATTTGATAAATAGTAAGTAACAATTTGATAAATAGTAAGTAACCATTTGATAAATAGTAAGTAACCATTTGATAAATAGTAAGTAACAATTTAATAAATAGTAAGTAACAATTTAATAAATAGATAGTAACAATTTAATTAATAGTAAGTAACAACTTAATAAATAGTAAGTAACAATTTAATAAATAGTAAGAAACATTTTAATAAATAGTAAGTAACAATTTGATAAATAGTAAGTAACGATTTGATAAATAGAAAGTAACAATTTGATAAATAGTAAGTAACAATTTAATAAACAGTAACAATTTAATAAATAGTAAGTAACAATTTAATAAATAGTAAGTAATAATTTAATAAATAGTAAGTAACAATTTAATAAATAGTAAGTAACAATTTAATAAATAGTAAGTAACAATTTGATAAATAGTAAGTAACCATTTGATAAATAGTAAGTAACAATTAATAAATAGTAAGTAACAATTAAATAAAGAGTAAGTAACAATTTAATAAATAGTAAGTAACAATTTAATAAATAGTTTGTAACAATTTAATAAATAGTAAGTGTCAATTTAATAAATAATAAGTAACAATTTAATAAATAGTAAGTAACAATTTAATAAATAGTAAGTAACAATTTAATAAATAGTAAGTAACAATTTAATAAATAGTAAGTAACAATTTAATAAATAGTAAGTAACAATTTGATAAATAGTAAGTAACAATTTGATAAATAGTAAGTTACCATTTAATAAATAGTAAGTAACAATTTAATAAATAGTATGTAACAATTTAATAAATAGTAAGTAACAATTTGATAAATAGTAAGTAACAATTTGATAAATAGTAAGTAACAATTTAATAGATAGTAAGTGACAATTTAATAAATAGTAAGAAACAATTTAATAAATAATAAGTAACAATTTAATAAATTGTAAGTAACAATTTAATAAACAGTAAGTAACAATTTAATAAATAGTAAGTAACAATTTAATAAATAGTAAGTAACAATTTAATAAATAGTAAGTAACAATTTAATAAATTGTAAGTAACAATTTAATAAATAGTATGTAACAACTTAAAAATAGTAAGTAACAATTTAATACATAGTAAGTAACAATTTAATAAATAGTAAGTAACAATTTAATAAATAGTAAGTAACCATTTGATAAATAGTAAGTAACAATTTAATATATAGTATGTAAAAATTTAATAAATAGATAGTAACAATTTAATTAATAGTAAGTAACAACTTAATAAATAGTAAGTAACAATTTAATAAATAGTAAGAAACGTTTTAATAAATAGTAAGTAACAATTTAATAAATAGTAAGAAACGTTTTAATAAATAGTAAGTAACAATTTAATAAATAGTAAGTAACAATTTAATAAATAGTATGTAACAATTTAATAAATAGTCAGTAACAATTTAATACATAGTAAGTAACAATTTAATAAATAGTAAGTAACAATTTAATAAAAAGTAAGTAACAATTTAAAAAATAGTAACAATTTAATAAATAGTAAGTAACAATTTGATAAATAGTAAGTAACAATTTAATAAATAGTTTGTAACAATTTAATAAATAGTAAGTGTCAATTTAATAAATAATAAGTAACAATTTAATAAATAGTAAGTAACAATTTAATAAATAGTAAGTAACAATTTAATAAATAGTAAGTAACAATTTAATAAATAGTAAGTAACAAATTAATAAATAGTGTGTAACAATTTAATAAATAGTAAGTAACAATTTAATACATAGTAAGTAACAATTTAATAAGTAGTAAGTAACAATTTAATAAATAGTAAGAAACAATTTGATAAATAGTAAGTAACAATTTGATAAATAGTAAGTAACAATTTGATAAATAGTAAGTAACAATTTGATAAATAGTAAGTAACCATTTGATAAATAGTAAGTAACCATTTGATAAATAGTAAGTAACCATTTGATAAATAGTAAGTAACAATTTAATAAATAGTAAGTAACAATTTAATAAATAGTATGTAACAATTTAATAAATAGTAAGTAACAATTTGATAAATAGTAAGTAACAATTTGATAAATAGTAAGTAACAATTTGATAAATAGTAAGTAACCATTTGATAAATAGTAAGTAACCATTTGATAAATAGTAAGTAACAATTTAATAAATAGTAAGAAACAATTTGATAAATAGTAAGTAACGATTTGATAAATAGAAAGTAACAATTTGATAAATAGTAAGTAACAATTTAATAAACAGTAACAATTTAATGAAGAGTAAGTAACAATTTAATAAATAGTAAGTAACAATTTGATAAATAGTAAGTAACAATTTGATAAATAGTAAGTAACAATTTGATAAATAGTAAGTAACAATTTGATAAATAGTAAGTAACCATTTGATAAATAGTAAGTAACCATTTGATAAATAGTAAGTAACCATTTGATAAATAGTAAGTAACAATTTAATAAATAGTAAGTAACAATTTAATAAATAGTATGTAACA
Source organism: Andrena chrysosceles (assembly GCA_963855975.1). Taxonomy (NCBI): domain Eukaryota; kingdom Metazoa; phylum Arthropoda; class Insecta; order Hymenoptera; family Andrenidae; genus Andrena; species Andrena chrysosceles. The sequence continues at coordinate 15,154 of CAWLCU010000256.1, read as the reverse complement.
ATTTAATAAATAGTAAGTAACAATTTGATAAATAGTAAGTAACAATTTGATAAATAGTAAGTAACAATTTGATAAATAGTAAGTAACCATTTGATAAATAGTAAGTAACCATTTGATAAATAGTAAGTAACAATTTAATAAATAGTAAGAAACAATTTGATAAATAGTAAGTAACGATTTGATAAATAGAAAGTAACAATTTGATAAATAGTAAGTAACAATTTAATAAACAGTAACAATTTAATGAAGAGTAAGTAACAATTTAATAAATAGTAAGTAACAATTTGATAAATAGCAAGTAACAATTTAATAAATTGTAAGTAACAATTTAAAAAATAGTATGTAACAATTTAATAAATAGTAAGTAACAATTTAATACATAGTAAGTAATAATTTAATAAATAGTAAGTAACAATTTAGTAAATAGTAAGTAACAATTTAATAAATAGTAAGTAACAATTTAATAAATAGTGAGTAACAATTTAATAAATAGTAAGTAACAATTTAATGAATAGTATGAAACAATTTAATAAATAGTATGTAACAATTTAATAAATAGTAAGTAACAATTTACTAAATAGTAAGTAACAATTTAATAAATAGTAAGTAACAATTTAATAATCAGTAACAATTTAATAAAGAGTAAGTAACAATTTAATAAATAGTAAGTAACAATTTAATAAATAGTAAGTAACAATTTAATAAATAGTGAGTAACATTTTAATAAATAGTAGGTAACAATTTAATAAATAGTATGAAACAATTTAATAAATAGTATGTAACAATTTAATAAATAGTAAGTAACAATTTACTAAATAGTAAGTACCAATTTAATAAATAGTAAGTAACAATTTAATAAACAGTAACAATTTAATAAAGAGTAAGTAACAATTTAATAAATAGTAAGTAACAATTTAATAAATAGTAAGTAACAAATTAAAAAATAGTAACAATTTAATAACTAGTAAGTAACAATTTAATAAATAGTAAGTAACAATTTGATAAATAGTAAGTAACAATTTAATAAATAGTAAGTAACAATTTAATAAATAGTAAGTAACAATTTAATAAATAGTAAGAAACAATTTAATAAATAATAAGTAACAATTTAATAAATAGTAAGTAACAATTTAATAAACAGTAAGTAACAATTTAATAAATAGTAAGTAACAATTTAATAAATAGTAAGTAACAATTTAATAAATAGTAACAATTTAATAAATAGTAAGTAACAATTTAATAAATAGTAAGTAACAATTTAATAAATAGTAAGTAACAATTTGATAAATAGTAAGTAACAATTTGATAAATTGTAAGTAACAATTTAATAAATAGTAAGTAACAATTTAATAAATAGTAAGTAACAATTTAATAAATAGTGAGTAACAATTTAATAAATAGTAAGTAACAATTTAATAAATAGTATGAAACAATTTAATAAATAGTATGTAACAATTTAATAAATAGTAAGTAACAATTTACTAAATAGAAAGTAACAATTTAATAAATAGTAAGTAACAATTTAATAAATAGTAAGTAACAATTTAAAAAATAGTAACAATTTAATAACTAGTAAGTAACAATTTAATAAATAGTAAGTAACAATTTGATAAATAGTAAGTAACAATTTAATAAATAGTAAGTGACAATTTAATAAATAGTAAGAAACAATTTAATAAATAATAAGTAACAATTTAATAAATTGTAAGTAACAATTTAATAAACAGTAAGTAACAATTTAATAAATAGTAAGTAACAATTTAATAAATAGTAAGTAACAATTTAATAAATAGTAAGTAACAATTTAATAAATTGTAAGTAACAATTTAATAAATAGTATGTAACAACTTAAAAATAGTAAGTAACAATTTAATACATAGTAAGTAACAATTTAATAAATAGTAAGTAACAATTTAATAAATAGTAAGTAACCATTTGATAAATAGTAAGTAACAATTTAATATATAGTATGTAAAAATTTAATAAATAGATAGTAACAATTTAATTAATAGTAAGTAACAACTTAATAAATAGTAAGTAACAATTTAATAAATAGTAAGAAACGTTTTAATAAATAGTAAGTAACAATTTAATAAATAGTAAGTAACAATTTAATAAATAGTATGTAACAATTTAATAAATAGTCAGTAACAATTTGATATATAGTAAGTAACAATTTGATAAATAGCAAGTAACAATTTAATAAATAGTAAGTAACAATTTATTAAATAGTAAGTAACAATTTAATAAATAGTAAGTAACAATTTAATAAATAGTAAGTAACAATTTGATAAATAGTAAGTAACAATTTGATAAATAGTAAGTAACAATTTGATAAATAGTAAGTAACAATTTGATAAATAGTAAGTAACCATTTGATAAATAGTAAGTAACCATTTGATAAATAGTAAGTAACCATTTGATAAATAGTAAGTAACAATTAATAAATAGTAAGTAACAATTTAATAAATAGTATGTAACAATTTAATAAATAGTAAGTAACAATTTGATAAATAGTAAGTAACAATTTGATAAATAGTAAGTAACAATTTGATAAATAGTAAGTAACCATTTGATAAATAGTAAGTAACCATTTGATAAATAGTAAGTAACAATTTAATAAATAGTAAGTAACAATTTAATAAATAGATAGTAACAATTTAATTAATAGTTAGTAACAACTTAATAAATAGTAAGTAACAATTTAATAAATAGTAAGAAACATTTTAATAAATAGTAAGTAACAATTTGATAAATAGTAAGTAACGATTTGATAAATAGAAAGTAACAATTTGATAAATAGTAAGTAACAATTTAATAAACAGTAACAATTTAATGAAGAGTAAGTAACAATTTAATAAATAGTAAGTAACAATTTGATAAATAGTAAGTAACAATTTGATAAATAGTAAGTAACAATTTGATAAATAGTAAGTAACCATTTGATAAATAGTAAGTAACCATTTGATAAATAGTAAGTAACAATTTAATAAATAGTAAGTAAAAATTTAATAAATAGATAGTAACAATTTAATTAATAGTTAGTAACAACTTAATAAATAGTAAGTAACAATTTAATAAATAGTGAGTAACAATTTCATAAATAGTAAGTAACAATTTAATAAATAGTGTGTAACAATTTAATAAATAGTAAGTAACAATTTAATACATAGTAAGTAACAATTTAATAAATAGTAAGTAACAATTTAATTAATAGTAAGAAACAATTTGATAAATAGTAAGTAACAATTTTATAAATAGTAAGTAACAATTTGATAAATAGTAAGTAACAATTTAATAAATAGTATGTAACAATTTAATAAATAGTAAGTAACAATTTGATAAATAGTAAGTAACAATTTGATAAATAGTAAGTAACAATTTGATAAATAGTAAGTATCCATTTGATAAATAGTAAGTAACCATTTGATAAATAGTAAGTAACAATTTAATAAATAGTAAGTAACAATTTAATAAATAGATAGTAACAATTTAATTAATAGTAAGTAACAACTTAATAAATAGTAAGTAACAATTTAATAAATAGTAAGAATCATTTTAATAAATAGTAAGTAACAATTTGATAAATAGTAAGTAACAATTTGATAAATAGTAAGTAACAATTTGATAAATAGTAAGTAACCATTTGATAAATAGTAAGTAACCATTTGATAAATAGTAAGTAACAATTTAATAAATAGTAAGTAACAATTTAATAAATAGATAGTAACAATTTAATTAATAGTAAGTAACAACTTAATAAATAGTAAGTAACAATTTAATAAATAGTAAGAAACATTTTAATAAATAGTATGTAACAATTTAATAAATAGTAAGTAACAATTTAATAAATAGTAAGTAACAAATTAAAAAATAGTAACAATTTAATAACTAGTAAGTAACAATTTAATAAATAGTAAGTAACAATTTGATAAATAGTAAGTAACAATTTAATAAATAGTAAGTAACAATTTAATAAATAGTAAGTAACAATTTAATAAATAGTAAGAAACAATTTAATAAATAATAAGTAACAATTTAATAAATAGTAAGTAACAATTTAATAAACAGTAAGTAACAATTTAATAAATAGTAAGTAACAATTTAATAAATAGTAAGTAACAATTTAATAAATAGTAACAATTTAATAAATAGTAAGTAACAATTTAATATATAGTAAGTAACAATTTAATAAATAGTAAGTAACAATTTAATATATAGTAAGTAACAATTTGATAAATAGCAAGTAACAATTTAATAAATAGTAAGTAACAATTTATTAAATAGTAAGTAACAATTTAATAAATAGTAAGTAACAATTTAATAAATAGTAAGTAACAATTTGATAAATAGTAAGTAACAATTTGATAAATAGTAAGTAACAATTTGATAAATAGTAAGTAACAATTTGATAAATAGTAAGTAACCATTTGATAAATAGTAAGTAACCATTTGATAAATAGTAAGTAACCATTTGATAAATAGTAAGTAACAATTAATAAATAGTAAGTAACAATTAAATAAAGAGTAAGTAACAATTTAATAAATAGTAAGTAACAATTTAATAAATAGTTTGTAACAATTTAATAAATAGTAAGTGTCAATTTAATAAATAATAAGTAACAATTTAATAAATAGTAAGTAACAATTTAATAAATAGTAAGTAACAATTTAATAAATAGTAAGTAACAATTTAATAAATAGTAAGTAACAATTTAATAAATAGTAAGTAACAATTTGATAAATAGTAAGTAACAATTTAATAAATAGTAAGTAACAATTTATTAAATAGTAAGTAACAATTTAATAAATAGTAAGAAACAATTTAATAAATAATAAGTAACAATTTAATAAATAGTAAGTAACAATTTACTAAATAGTAAGTAACAATTTAATAAATAGTAAGTAACAATTTAATAATCAGTAACAATTTAATAAAGAGTAAGTAACAATTTAATAAATAGTAATTAACAATTTAATAAATAGTAAGTAACAATTTAAAAAATAGTAACAATTTAATAAATAGTAAGTAACAATTTAATAAATAGTAAGTAACAATTTAATAAATAGTAAGTAACAATTTAATAAATAGATAGTAACAATTTAATTAATAGTAAGTAACAACTTAATAAATAGTAAGTAACAATTTAATAAATAGTAAGAAACATTTTAATAAATAGTAAGTAACAATTTGATAAATAGTAAGTAACGATTTGATAAATAGAAAGTAACAATTTGATAAATAGTAAGTAACAATTTAATAAACAGTAACAATTTAATATATAGTAAGTAACAATTTAATAAATAGTAAGAAAAAATTTAATAAATAGTTTGTAACAATTTAATAAATATTAAGTGTCAATTTAATAAATAATAAGTAACAATTTAATAAATAGTAAGTAACAATTTAATAAATAGTAAGTAACAATTTAATAAATAGTAAGTAACCATTTGATAAATAGTAAGTAACCATTTGATAAATAGTAAGTAACAATTTAGTAAATAGTATGTAACAATTTAATAAATAGATAGTAACAATTTAATTAATAGTAAGTAACAACTTAATAAATAGTAAGTAACAATTTAATAAATAGTAAGAAACGTTTTAATAAATAGTAAGTAACAATTTAATAAATAGTAAGTAACAATTTAATAAATAGTATGTAACAATTTAATAAATAGTGTGTAACAATTTAATACATAGTAAGTAACAATTTAATAAATAGTAAGTAACAATTTAATAAAAAGTAAGTAACAATTTAAAAAATAGTAACAATTTAATAAATAGTAAGTAACAATTTAATAAATAGTAAGTAACAATTTAATAAATAGTAAGTAACAATTTAATATATAGTAAGTAACAATTTAATAAAAAGTAAGTAACAATTTAAAAAATAGTAACAATTTAATAAATAGTAAGTAACAATTTAATAAATAGTAAGTAACAATTTAATCAATAGTAAGTAACAATTTAATAAATAGTAAGTAACAATTTAATATATAGTAAGTAACAATTTGATAAATAGCAAGTAACAATTTAATAAATAGTAAGTAACAATTTAATAAATAGTAAGTAACAATTTAATAAATAGTAAGTAACCATTTGATAAATAGTAAGTAACCATTTGATAAATAGTAAGTAACAATTTAGTAAATAGTATGTAACAATTTAATAAATAGATAGTAACAATTTAATTAATAGTAAGTAACAACTTAATAAATAGTAAGTAACAATTTAATAAATAGTAAGAAACGTTTTAATAAATAGTAAGTAACAATTTAATAAATAGTATGTAACAATTTAATAAATAGTATGTAACAATTTAATAAATAGTATGTAACAATTTAATACATAGTAAGTAACAATTTAATAAATAGTAAGTAACAATTTAATAAAAAGTAAGTAACAATTTAAAAAATAGTAACAATTTAATAAATAGTAAGTAACAATTTAATAAATAGTGAGTAACAATTTAATAAATAGTAAGTAACAATTTAATATATAGTAAGTAACAATTTAATAAAAAGTAAGTAACAATTTAAAAAATAGTAACAATTTAATAAATAGTAAGTAACAATTTAATAAATAGTAAGTAACAATTTAATAAATAGTAAGTAACAATTTAATAAATAGTAAGTAACAATTTAATAAATAGTGAGTAACAATTTAATAAATAGTAAGTAACAATTTAATAAATAGTATGAAACAATTTAACAAATAGTATGTAACAATTTAATAAATAGTAAGTAACAATTTACTAAATAGAAAGTAACAATTTAATAAATAGTAAGTAACAATTTAATAAATAGTAAGTAACAATTTGATAAATAGTAAGTAACAATTTAATAAATAGTAAGTGACAATTTAATAAATAGTAAGAAACAATTTAATAAATAATAAGTAACAATTTAATAAATTGTAAGTAACAATTTAATAAACAGTAAGTAACAATTTAATAAATAGTAAGTAACAATTTAATAAATTGTAAGTAACAATTTAATAAATAGTAAGTAACAATTTAATAAATTGTAAGTAACAATTTAATAAATAGTATGTAACAACTTAAAAATAGTAAGTAACAATTTAATACATAGTAAGTAACAATTTAATAAATAGTAAGTAACAATTTAATAAATAGTAAGTAACCATTTGATAAATAGTAAGTAACAATTTAATATATAGTATGTAAAAATTTAATAAATAGATAGTAACAATTTAATTAATAGTAAGTAACAACTTAATAAATAGTAAGTAACAATTTAATAAATAGTAAGAAACGTTTTAATAAATAGTAAGTAACAATTTAATAAATAGTAAGTAACAATTTAATAAATAGTATGTAACAATTTAATAAATAGTCAGTAACAATTTGATATATAGTAAGTAACAATTTGATAAATAGCAAGTAACAATTTAATAAATAGTAAGTAACAATTTATTAAATAGTAAGTAACAATTTAATAAATAGTAAGTAACAATTTAATAAATAGTAAGTAACAATTTGATAAATAGTAAGTAACAATTTGATAAATAGTAAGTAACAATTTGATAAATAGTAAGTAACAATTTGATAAATAGTAAGTAACCATTTGATAAATAGTAAGTAACCATTTGATAAATAGTAAGTAACCATTTGATAAATAGTAAGTAACAATTAATAAATAGTAAGTAACAATTAAATAAAGAGTAAGTAACAATTTAATAAATAGTAAGTAACAATTTAATAAATAGTTTGTAACAATTTAATAAATAGTAAGTGTCAATTTAATAAATAATAAGTAACAATTTAATAAATAGTAAGTAGCAATTTAATAAATAGTAAGTAACAATTTAATAAATAGTAAGTAACAATTTAATAAATAGTAAGTAACAATTTAATAAATAGTAAGTAACAATTTGATAAATAGTAAGTAACAATTTAATAAATAGTAAGTAACAATTTATTAAATAGTAAGTAACAATTTAATAAATAGTAAGAAACAATTTAATAAATAATAAGTAACAATTTAATAAATAGTAGGTAACAATTTACTAAATAGTAAGTAACAATTTAATAAATAGTAAGTAACAATTTAATAATCAGTAACAATTTAATAAAGAGTAAGTAACAATTTAATAAATAGTAATTAACAATTTAATAAATAGTAAGTAACAATTTAAAAAATAGTAACAATTTAATAAATAGTAAGTAACAATTTAATAAATAGTAAGTAACAATTTAATAAATAGTAAGTAACAATTTAATAAATAGTAAGTAACAATTTAATATATAGTAAGTAACAATTTGATAAATAGCAAGTAACAATTTAATAAATAGTAAGTAACAATTTAATAAATAGTAAGTAACAATTTAATTAATAGTAAGTAACAATTTAATAAATAGTAAGTAACAATTTGATAAATAGTAAGTAACAATTTGATAAATAGTAAGTAACAATTTGATAAATAGTAAGTAACAATTTGATAAATAGTAAGTAACCATTTGATAAATAGTATGTAACCATTTGATAAATAGTAAGTAACCATTTGATAAATAGTAAGTAACAATTAATAAATAGTAAGTAACAATTTAATAAAGAGTAAGTAACAATTTAATAAATAGTAAGTAACAATTTAAAAAATAGTTTGTAACAATTTAATAAATAGTAAGTGTCAATTTAATAAATAATAAGTAACAATTTAATAAATAGTAAGTAACAATTTAATAAATAGTAAGTAACAATTTAATAAATAGTAAGTAACAATTTAATAAATAGTAAGTAACAAATTAATAAATAGTGTGTAACAATTTAATAAATAGTAAGTAACAATTTAATACATAGTAAGTAACAATTTAATAAGTAGTAAGTAACAATTTAATAAATATTAAGAAACAATTTGATAAATAGTAAGTAACAATTTGATAAATAGTAAGTAACAATTTGATAAATAGTAAGTAACAATTTGATAAATAGTAAGTAACCATTTGATAAATAGTAAGTAACCATTTGATAAATAGTAAGTATCCATTTGATAAATAGTAAGTAACAATTTAATAAATAGTAAGTAACAATTTAATAAATAGTATGTAACAATTTAATAAATAGTAAGTAACCATTTGATAAATAGTAAGTAACCATTTGATAAATAGTAAGTAACAATTTAATAAATAGTAAGTAACAATTTAATAAATAGATAGTAACAATTTAATTAATAGTAAGTAACAACTTAATAAATAGTAAGTAACAATTTAATAAATAGTAAGAAACATTTTAATAAATAGTAAGTAACAATTTGATAAATAGTAAGTAACGATTTGATAAATAGAAAGTAACAATTTGATAAATAGTAAGTAACAATTTAATAAACAGTAACAATTTTAAATAGTAAGTAACAATTTAATAAATAGTAAGTAATAATTTAATAAATAGTAAGTAACAATTTAATAAATAGTAAGTAACAATTTAATAAATAGTAAGTAACAATTTGATAAATAGTAAGTAACAATTTGATAAATTGTAAGTAACAATTTAATAAATAGTATGTAACAATTTAATAAATAGTAAGTAACAATTTAATAAATAATAAGTAACAATTTAATATATAGTAAGTAACAATTTGATAAATAGCAAGTAACAATTTAATAAATAGTAAGTAACAATTTAATAAATAGTAAGTAACAATTTAATTAATAGTAAGTAACAATTTAATAAATAGTAAGTAACAATTTGATAAATAGTAAGTAACAATTTGATAAATAGTAAGTAACAATTTGATAAATAGTAAGTAACAATTTGATAAATAGTAAGTAACCATTTGATAAATAGTAAGTAACCATTTGATAAATAGAAAGTAACCATTTGATAAATAGTAAGTAACAATTAATAAATAGTAAGTAACCATTTGATAAATAGTAAGTAACAATTAAATAAATAGTAAGTAACAATTTAATAAATAGTAAGTAACAATTTAATTAATAGTAAGAAACAATTTGATAAATAGTAAGTAACAATTTTATAAATAGTAAGTAACAATTTGATAAATAGTAAGTAACAATTTGATAAATAGTAAGTTACCATTTAATAAATAGTAAGTAACCATTTGATAAATAGTAAGTAACCATTTGATAAATAGTTAGTAACAATTTAATAAATAGTAAGTAACAATTTAATAAATAGTATGTAACAATTTAATAAATAGTAAGTAACAATTTGATAAATAGTAAGTAACAATTTGATAAATAGTAAGTAACAATTTGATAAATAGTAAGTAACCATTTGATAAATAGTAAGTAACCATTTGATAAATAGTAAGTAACAATTTAATAAATAGTAAGTAACAATTTAATAAATAGATAGTAACAATTTAATTAATAGTAAGTAACAACTTAATAAATAGTAAGTAACAATTTAATAAATAGTAAGAAACATTTTAATAAATAGTATGTAACAATTTAATAAATAGTAAGTAACAATTTAATAAATAGTAAGTAACAAATTAAAAAATAGTAACAATTTAATAACTAGTAAGTAACAATTTAATAAATAGTAAGTAACAATTTGATAAATAGTAAGTAACAATTTAATAAATAGTAAGTAACAATTTAATAAATAGTAAGTAACAATTTAATAAATAGTAAGAAACAATTTAATAAATAATAAGTAACAATTTAATAAATAGTAAGTAACAATTTAATAAACAGTAAGTAACAATTTAATAAATAGTAAGTAACAATTTAATAAATAGTAAGTAACAATTTAATAAATAGTAACAATTTAATAAATAGTAAGTAACAATTTAATATATAGTAAGTAACAATTTAATAAATAGTAAGTAACAATTTAATATATAGTAAGTAACAATTTGATAAATAGCAAGTAACAATTTAATAAATAGTAAGTAACAATTTATTAAATAGTAAGTAACAATTTAATAAATAGTAAGTAACAATTTAATAAATAGTAAGTAACAATTTGATAAATAGTAAGTAACAATTTGATAAATAGTAAGTAACAATTTGATAAATAGTAAGTAACAATTTGATAAATAGTAAGTAACCATTTGATAAATAGTAAGTAACCATTTGATAAATAGTAAGTAACCATTTGATAAATAGTAAGTAACAATTAATAAATAGTAAGTAACAATTAAATAAAGAGTAAGTAACAATTTAATAAATAGTAAGTAACAATTTAATAAATAGTTTGTAACAATTTAATAAATAGTAAGTGTCAATTTAATAAATAATAAGTAACAATTTAATAAATAGTAAGTAACAATTTAATAAATAGTAAGTAACAATTTAATAAATAGTAAGTAACAATTTAATAAATAGTAAGTAACAATTTGATAAATAGTAAGTAACAATTTAATAAATAGTAAGTAACAATTTATTAAATAGTAAGTAACAATTTAATAAATAGTAAGAAACAATTTAATAAATAATAAGTAACAATTTAATAAATAGTAAGTAACAATTTACTAAATAGTAAGTAACAATTTAATAAATAGTAAGTAACAATTTAATAATCAGTAACAATTTAATAAAGAGTAAGTAACAATTTAATAAATAGTAATTAACAATTTAATAAATAGTAAGTAACAATTTAAAAAATAGTAACAATTTAATAAATAGTAAGTAACAATTTAATAAATAGTAAGTAACAATTTAATAAATAGTAAGTAACAATTTAATAAATAGATAGTAACAATTTAATTAATAGTAAGTAACAACTTAATAAATAGTAAGTAACAATTTAATAAATAGTAAGAAACATTTTAATAAATAGTAAGTAACAATTTGATAAATAGTAAGTAACGATTTGATAAATAGAAAGTAACAATTTGATAAATAGTAAGTAACAATTTAATAAACAGTAACAATTTAATATATAGTAAGTAACAATTTAATAAATAGTAAGAAAAAATTTAATAAATAGTTTGTAACAATTTAATAAATATTAAGTGTCAATTTAATAAATAATAAGTAACAATTTAATAAATAGTAAGTAACAATTTAATAAATAGTAAGTAACAATTTAATAAATAGTAAGTAACCATTTGATAAATAGTAAGTAACCATTTGATAAATAGTAAGTAACAATTTAGTAAATAGTATGTAACAATTTAATAAATAGATAGTAACAATTTAATTAATAGTAAGTAACAACTTAATAAATAGTAAGTAACAATTTAATAAATAGTAAGAAACGTTTTAATAAATAGTAAGTAACAATTTAATAAATAGTAAGTAACAATTTAATAAATAGAATGTAACAATTTAATAAATAGTATGTAACAATTTAATACATAGTAAGTAACAATTTAATAAATAGTAAGTAACAATTTAATAAATAGTAAGTAACAATTTAATAAATAGTAAGTAACAATTTAATCAATAGTAAGTAACAATTTAATAAATAGTAAGTAACAATTTAATATATAGTAAGTAACAATTTGATAAATAGCAAGTAACAATTTAATAAATAGTAAGTAACAATTTAATAAATAGTAAGTAACAATTTAATAAATAGTAAGTAACCATTTGATAAATAGTAAGTAACCATTTGATAAATAGTAAGTAACAATTTAGTAAATAGTATGTAACAATTTAATAAATAGATAGTAACAATTTAATTAATAGTAAGTAACAACTTAATAAATAGTAAGTAACAATTTAATAAATAGTAAGAAACGTTTTAATAAATAGTAAGTAACAATTTAATAAATAGTAAGTAACAATTTAATAAATAGTATGTAACAATTTAATAAATAGTATGTAACAATTTAATACATAGTAAGTAACAATTTAATAAATAGTAAGTAACAATTTAATAAAAAGTAAGTAACAATTTAAAAAATAGTAACAATTTAATAAATAGTAAGTAACAATTTAATAAATAGTGAGTAACAATTTAATAAATAGTAAGTAACAATTTAATATATAGTAAGTAACAATTTAATAAAAAGTAAGTAACAATTTAAAAAATAGTAACAATTTAATAAATAGTAAGTAACAATTTAATAAATAGTAAGTAACAATTTAATAAATAGTAAGTAACAATTTAATAAATAGTAAGTAACAATTTAATATATAGTAAGTAACAATTTGATAAATAGCAAGTAACAATTTAATAAATAGTAAGTAACAATTTAATAAATAGTATGTAACCATTTGATAAATAGTAAGTAACCATTTGATAAATAGTAAGTAACAATTAATAAATAGTAAGTAACAATTTAATAAAGAGTAAGTAACAATTTAATAAATAGTAAGTAACAATTTAATAAATAGTTTGTAACAATTTAATAAATAGTAAGTGTCAATTTAATAAATAATAAGTAACAATTTAATAAATAGTAAGTAACAATTTAATAAATAGTAAGTAACAATTTAATAAATAGTAAGTAACAATTTAATAAATAGTAAGTAACAAATTAATAAATAGTGTGTAACAATTTAATAAATAGTAAGTAACAATTTAATACATAGTAAGTAACAATTTAATAAGTAGTAAGTAACAATTTAATAAATAGTAAGTAACAAATTAATAAATAGTGTGTAACAATTTAATAAATAGTAAGTAACAATTTAATACATAGTAAGTAACAATTTAATAAGTAGTAAGTAACAATTTAATAAATATTAAGAAACAATTTGATAAATAGTAAGTAACAATTTGATAAATAGTAAGTAACAATTTGATAAATAGTAAGTAACAATTTGATAAATAGTAAGTAACCATTTGATAAATAGTAAGTAACCATTTGATAAATAGTAAGTAACCATTTGATAAATAGTAAGTAACAATTTAATAAATAGTAAGTAACAATTTAATAAATAGTATGTAACAATTTAATAAATAGTAAGTAACAATTTGATAAATAGTAAGTAACAATTTGATAAATAGTAAGTAACGATTTGATAAATAGTAAGTAACCATTTGATAAATAGTAAGTAACCATTTGATAAATAGTAAGTAACAATTTAATAAATAGTAAGTAACAATTTAATAAATAGATAGTAACAACTTAATTAATAATTAGTAACAACTTAATAAATAGTAAGTAACAATTTAATAAATAGTAAGAAACATTTTAATAAATAGTAAGTAACAATTTGATAAATAGTAAGTAACGATTTGATAAATAGAAAGTAACAATTTGATAAATAGTAAGTAACAATTTAATAAACAGTAACAATTTAATGAAGAGTAAGTAACAATTTAATAAATAGTAAGTAACAATTTGATAAATAGTAAGTAACAATTTGACAAATAGTAAGTAACAATTTGATAAATAGTAAGTAACCATTTGATAAATAGTAAGTAACCATTTGATAAATAGTAAGTAACAATTTAATAAATAGTAAGTAAAAATTTAATAAATAGATAGTAACAATTTAATTAATAGTTAGTAACAACTTAATAAATAGTAAGTAACAATTTAATAAATAGTGAGTAACAATTTCATAAATAGTAAGTAACAATTTAATAAATAGTGTGTAACAATTTAATAAATAGTAAGTAACAATTTAATACATAGTAAGTAACAATTTAATAAATAGTAAGTAACAATTTAATTAATAGTAAGAAACAATTTGATAAATAGTAAGTAACAATTTTATAAATAGTAAGTAACAATTTGATAAATAGTAAGTAACAATTTGATAAATAGTAAGTTACCATTTAATAAATAGTAAGTAACCATTTGATAAATAGTAAGTAACCATTTGATAAATAGTTAGTAACAATTTAATAAATAGTAAGTAACAATTTAATAAATAGTAAGAAACATTTTAATAAATAGTAAGTAACAATTTGATAAATAGTAAGTAACGATTTGATAAATAGAAAGTAACAATTTGATAAATAGTAAGTAACAATTTAATAAACAGTAACAATTTAATATATAGTAAGTAACAATTTAATAAATAGTAAGAAAAAATTTAATAAATAGTTTGTAACATTTTAATAAATATTAAGTGTCAATTTAATAAATAATAAGTAACAATTTAATAAATAGTAAGTAACAATTTAATAAATAGTAAGTAACAATTTAATAAATAGTAAGTAACCATTTGATAAATAGTAAGTAACCATTTGATAAATAGTAAGTAACAATTTAGTAAATAGTATGTAACAATTTAATAAATAGATAGTAACAATTTAATTA
>CAWLCU010000253.1:0-27931 GCA_963855975.1 Andrena chrysosceles | reverse complement strand
CTTCATTCCTTCATTCCTTCATTCCTTCATTCCTTCATTCCTTCATTCCTTCATTCCTTCATTCCTTCATTCTTCATTCCTTCATTCCTTCATTCCTTCATTCCTTCATTCCTTCATTCCTTCATTCCTTCATTCCTCATTCCTTCATTCCTTCATTCCTCATTCCTTCTCATTCCTTCATTCTTCATTCCTTCATTCCTTCATTCTAAATCCTTCATTCCTTCATTCCTTCATTCCTTCATTCCTTCATTCCTTCATTCCTTCATTCCTTCATTCCTTCATTCCTTCATTCCTTCATTCCTTCATTCCTTCATTCCTTCATTCCTTCATTCCTTCATTCCTTCTTCATTCCTTCTTCCTTCATTCCTTCATTCCTTCATTCCTTCATTCCTTCATTCCTTCATTCCTTCATTCCTTCATTCCTTCATTCCTTCATTCCTTCATTCCTTCATTCCTTCATCCTTCATCCTTCTATCCTTCATTCCTTCATTCCTTCATTCCTTCGTTCCTTCGTTCCTTCATTCCTTCATTCCTTCGTCCTTCGTTCCTCGTCCTTCATTCCATCATTCCTTCATTCCTTCATTCCTTCATTCCTTCATTCCTTCATTCCTTCATTCCTTCATTCCTTCATTCCTTCATTCCTCATTCCATCATTCCTCATTCCTTCATCCTTCATTCCTTCATTCCTCATTCCTTCATTCCTTCATTCCTTCATTCCTTCATTCCTTCATTCCTTCATTCCTTCATTCCTTCATTCCTTCATTCCTTCATTCTTCATTCCTTCATTCCTTCATTCCTTCATTCCTTCATTCCTTCATTCCTTCATTCCTTCATTCCTTCATTCCTTCATTCCTTCATTCCTCATTCCTTCATTCCTTCATTCCTTCATTCCTTCATTCCTTCATTCCTTCATTCCTTCATTCCTTCATTCCTTCATTCCTTCATTCCTTCATTCCTTCATTCCTTCATTCCTTCATTCCTTCATTCCTTCATTCCTTCATTCCTTCATTCCATCATTCCTTCATTCCTTCATTCCTTCATTCCTTCATTCCTTCATTCCTTCATTCCTTCATTCCTTCATTCCTTCATTCCTTCATTCCTTCATTCCTTCTTCCTTCATTCCTTCATTCCTTCATTCCTTCATTCCTTCATTCCTTCATTCCTTCATTCCTTCATTCCTTCATTCCTTCATTCCTTCATTCCTTCATCCTCATTCCTTCATTCCTTCATTCCTTCATTCCTTCATTCCTTCATTCCTTCATTCCTCATTCCTCATTCCCTCATTCCCATTCCCTCATTCCCTTCCATTCCCTCATTCCTCATTCCCTCATTCCTTCATTCCTTCATTCCTTCATCCTTCATCCTTCATTCCTTCATTCCTTCATTCCTTCATTCCTTCATTCCTTCATTCCTTCATTCCTTCATTCCTTCATTCCTTCATTCCTTCATTCCTTCATTCCTTCATTCCTTCATTCCTTCATTCCTTCATTCCTTCATTCCTTCATTCCTTCATTCCTTCATTCCTTCATTCCTTCATTCCTTCATTCCTTCATTCCTTCATTCCTTCATCCTTTCATCCTTTCATCCTTTCATCCTTTCATCCTTTCATCCTTTCATCCTTTCATCCTTTCATCCTTTCATCCTTTCATCCTTTCATCCTTTCATCCTTTCATCCTTTCATCCTTTCATCCTTTCATCCTTTCATCCTTTCATCCTTTCATCCTTTCATCCTTTCATCCTTTCATCCTTTCATCCTTTCATCCTTCATCCTTTCATCCTTTCATCCTTTCATCCTTTCATCCTTTCATCCTTTCATCCTTTCATCCTTTCATCCTTTCATCCTTTCATCCATCATCCTTTCATTCCTTCATTCCTTCATTCCTTCATTCCTTCATTCTTCCATTCCTTCATTCCTTCATTCCTTCATTCCTTCATTCCTTCATTCCTTCATTCCTACATCCCTTCATTCCTTCATTCCTTCATTCCTTCATTCCTTCATTCCTTCATTCCTTCATTCCTTCATTCCTTCATTCCTTCATTCCTTCATTCCTTCATTCCTTCATTCCTTCATTCCTTCATTCCTTCATTCCTTCATTCCTTCATTCCTTCTTACCTTCATTCCTTCATTCCTTCATTCCTTCATTCCTTCATTCATTCATTCCTTCATTCCTTCATTCCTTCATTCCTTCATCCTTCATTCCTTCATTCCTTCATTCCTTCATTCCTACATTCCTTCATTCCTTCATTCCTTCATTCCTTCATTCCTTCATTCCTTCATTCCTTCATTCCTTCATTCCTTCATTCCTTCATTCCTTCATTCCTTCATTCCTTCATTCCTTCATTCCTTCATTCCTTCATTCCATCATTCCTTCATTCCTTCATTCCTTCATTCCTTCATTCCTTCATTCCTTCATTCCTTCATTCCTTCATTCCTTCATTCCTTCTTTCCTTCATTCCTTCATTCCTTCATTCCTTCATTCCTTCATTCCTTCATTCCTTCATTCCTTCATTCCTTCATTCCTTCATTCCTTCATTCCTTCATTCCTTCATTCCTTCATTCCTTCATTCCTTCATTCCTCATTCCCTCATTCCCTCATTCCCTCATTCCCTCATTCCCTCATTCCCTCATTCCCTCATTCCCTCATTCCCTCATTCCCTCATTCCCTCATTCCCTCATTCCTTCATTCCTTCATTCCTTCATCCTTCATTCCTTCATTCCTTCATTCCTTCATTCCTTCATTCCTTCATTCCTTCATTCCTTCATTCCTTCATTCCTTCATTCCTTCTTTCCTTCATTCCTTCATTCCTTCATTCCTTCATTCCTTCATTCCTTCATTCCTTCATTCCTTCATTCCTTCATTCCTTCATTCCTTCATTCCTTCATTCCTTCATTCCTTCATTCCTTCATTCCTTCATTCCTTCATTCCTTCATTCCCTCATTCCCTCATTCCCTCATTCCCTCATTCCCTCATTCCCTCATTCCCTCATTCCCTCATTCCTCATTCCCTCATTCCCTCATTCCATCATTCCTTCATTCCTTCATTCCTTCATTCCTTCATCCTTCATTCCTTCATTCCTTCATTCCTTCATTCCTTCATTCCTTCATTCCTTCATTCCTTCATTCCTTCATTCCTTCATTCCTTCATTCCTTCATTCCTTCATTCCTTCATTCCTGCATTCCTTCATTCCTTCATTCCTTCATTCCTTCATTCCTTCATTCCTTCATTCCTTCATTCCTTCATTCCTTCATTCCTTCATTCCTTCATTCCTTTCATCCTTTCATCCTTTCATCCTTTCATCCTTTCATCCTTTCATCCTTTCATCCTTTCATCCTTTCATCCTTTCATCCTTTCATCCTTTCATCCTTTCATCCTTTCATCCTTTCATCCTTCATCCTTTCATCCTTTCATCCTTTCATCCTTTCATCCTTTCATCCTTTCATCTTTCATCCTTCATCCTTTCATCCTTTCATCCTTTCATCCTTTCATCCTTTCATCCTTTCATCCTTTCATCCTTCATCCTTTCATTCCTTCATTCCTTCATTCCTTCATTCCTTCATTCTTCCATTCCTTCATTCCTTCATTCCTTCATTCCTTCATTCCTTCATTCCTACATCCCTTCATTCCTTCATTCCTTCATTCCTTCATTCCTTCATTCCTTCATTCCTTCATTCCTTCATTCCTTCATTCCTTCATTCCTTCATTCCTTCATTCCTTCATTCCTTCATTCCTTCATTCCTTCATTCCTTCATTCCTTCATTCCTTCATTCCTTCATTCCTTCTTACCTTCATTCCTTCATTCCTTCATTCCTTCATTCCTTCATTCATTCATTCCTTCATTCCTTCATTCCTTCATTCCTTCATCCTTCATTCCTTCATTCCTTCATTCCTTCATTCCTACATTCCTTCATTCCTTCATTCCTTCATTCCTTCATTCCTTCATTCCTTCATTCCTTCATTCCTTCATTCCTTCATTCCTTCATTCATTCATTCCTTCATTCCTTCATTCCTTCATTCCTTCATCCTTCATTCCTTCATTCCTTCATTCCTTCATTCCTACATTCCTTCATTCCTTCATTCCTTCATTCCTTCATTCCTTCATTCCTTCATTCCTTCATTCCTTCATTCTTCCATTCCTTCATTCCTTCATTCCTTCATTCCTTCATTCCTTCATTCCTTCATCCTTCATTCCTTCATTCCTTCATTCCTTCATTCCTACATCCCTTCATTCCTTCATTCCTTCATTCCTTCATTCCTTCATTCCTTCATTCCTTCATTCCTTCATTCCTTCATTCCTTCATTCCTTCATTCCTTCATTACTTCATTCCTTCATTCCTTCATTCCTTCATTCCTTCATTCCTTCATTCCTTCATTCCTTCGTTCCTTCATTCCTTCTTACCTTCATTCCTTCATTCCTTCATTCCTTCATTCCTTCATTCCTTCATTCCTTCATTCCTTCATTCCTTCATTCCTTCATTCCTTCATCCTTCATTCCTTCATTCCTTCATTCCTTCATTCCTACATTCCTTCATTCCTTCATTCCTTCATTCCTTCATTCCTTCATTCCTTCATTCCTTCATTCCTTCATTCCTTCATTCCTTCATTCCTTCATTCCTTCATTCCTTCATTCCTTCATTCCTTCATTCCTTCATTCCTTCATTCCTTCAATCCTTCATTCCTTCATTCCTTCATTCCTTCATCCTTTCATCCTTTCATCCTTTCATCCTTTCATCCTTTCATCCTTTCATCCTTTCATCCTTTCATCCTTTCATCCTTTCATCCTTTCATCCTTTCATCCTTTCATCCTTTCATCCTTTCATCCTTTCATCCTTTCATCCTTTCATCCTTTCATCCTTTCATCCTTTCATCCTTTCATCCTTTCATCCTTTCATCCTTTCATCCTTTCATCCTTTCATCCTTTCATCCTTCATCCTTTCATTCCTTCATTCCTTCATTCCTTCATTCCTTCATTCTTCCATTCCTTCATTCCTTCATTCCTTCATTCCTTCATTCCTTCATTCCTACATCCCTTCATTCCTTCATTCCTTCACTCCTTCATTCCTTCATTCCTTCATTCCTTCATTCCTTCATTCCTTCATTCCTTCATTCCTTCATTCCTTCATTCCTTCATTCCTTCATTCCTTCATTCCTTCATTCCTTCATTCCTTCATTCCTTCATTCCTTCTTACCTTCATTCCTTCATTCCTTCATTCCTTCATTCCTTCATTCATTCATTCCTTCATTCCTTCATTCCTTCATTCCTTCATCCTTCATTCCTTCATTCCTTCATTCCTTCATTCCTACATTCCTTCATTCCTTCATTCCTTCATTCCTTCGTTCCTTCGTTCCTTCGTTCCTTCGTTACTTCATTCCTTCATTCCTTCATTCCCTCATTCCCTCATTCCCTCATTCCTTCATTCCTTCATTCCTTCATTCCTTCATTCCTTCATTCCTTCATTCCTTCATTCCCTCATTCCTTCATTCCTTCATTCCTTCATTCCTTCATTCCTTCATTCCTTCATTCCTTCATTCCTTCATTCCTTCATTCCTTCATTCCTTCATTCCTTCATTCCTTCATTCCTTCATTCCTTCATACCTTCATTCCTGCATTCCTTCATTCCTTCATTCCTTCATTCCTTCATTCCTTCATTCCTTCATTACTTCATTCCTTCATTCCTTCATTCCTTCATTCCTTCATTCCTTCATTCCTTCATTCCTTCATTCCTTCATTCCTTCATTCCTTCATTCCTTCATTCCTTCATTCCTTCATTCCTTCATTCCTTCATTCCTTCATTCCTTCATTCCTTCATTCCTTCATTCCTTCATTCCTTCATTCCTTCATTCCTTCATTCCTTCATTCCTTCATTCCTTCATTCCCTCATTCCCTCATTCCCTCATTCCCTCATTCCCTCATTCCCTCATTCCATCATTCCCTCATTCCCTCATTCCCTCATTCCCTCATTCCTTCATTCGTTCATTCCTTCATTCCATCATTCCTTCATTCCTTCGTTCCTTCGTTCCTTCGTTCCTTCGTTCCTTCGTTCCTTCGTTCCTTCATTCCTTCATTCCTTCATTCCTTCATTCCTTCATTCCTTCATTCCCTCATTCCCTCATTCCTTCATTCCTTCATTCCTTCATTCCTTCATTCCTTCATTCCTTCATTCCTTCATTCCTTCATTCCTTCATTCCTTCATTCCTTCATTCCTTCATTCCTTCATTCCTTCATTCCTTCATTCCTTCATTCCTTCATTCCTTCATTCCTTCATTCCTTCATTCCTTCATTCCTTCATTCCTTCATTCCTTCATTCCTTCATTCCTTCATTCCTTCATTCCTTCATTCCTTCATTCCTTCATTCCTTCATTCCTTCATTCCTTCATTCCTTCATTCCTTCATTCCTTCATTCCTTCATTCCTTCATTCCTTCATTCCTTCATTCCTTCACTCCTTCATTCCTTCATTCCTTCATTCCTTCATTCCTTCATTCCTTCATTCCTTCATTCCTTCATTCCTTCATTCCTTCATTCCTTCAATCCTTCATTCCTTCATTCCTTCATTCCTTCATCCTTTCATCCTTTCATCCTTTCATCCTTTCATCCTTTCATCCTTTCATCCTTTCATCCTTTCATCCTTTCATCCTTTCATCCTTTCATCCTTTCATCCTTTCATCCTTTCATCCTTTCATCCTTTCATCCTTTCATCCTTTCATCCTTTCATCCTTTCATCCTTTCATCCTTTCATCCTTTCATCCTTTCATCCTTTCATCCTTTCATCCTTTCATCCTTTCATCCTTTCATCCTTTCATCCTTCATCCTTTCATTCCTTCATTCCTTCATTCCTTCATTCCTTCATTCTTCCATTCCTTCATTCCTTCATTCCTTCATTCCTTCATTCCTTCATTCCTACATCCCTTCATTCCTTCATTCCTTCACTCCTTCATTCCTTCATTCCTTCATTCCTTCATTCCTTCATTCCTTCATTCCTTCATTCCTTCATTCCTTCATTCCTTCATTCCTTCATTCCTTCATTCCTTCATTCCTTCATTCCTTCATTCCTTCTTACCTTCATTCCTTCATTCCTTCATTCCTTCATTCCTTCATTCATTCATTCCTTCATTCCTTCATTCCTTCATTCCTTCATCCTTCATTCCTTCATTCCTTCATTCCTTCATTCCTACATTCCTTCATTCCTTCATTCCTTCATTCCTTCGTTCCTTCGTTCCTTCGTTCCTTCGTTACTTCATTCCTTCATTCCTTCATTCCCTCATTCCCTCATTCCCTCATTCCTTCATTCCTTCATTCCTTCATTCCTTCATTCCTTCATTCCTTCATTCCTTCATTCCCTCATTCCTTCATTCCTTCATTCCTTCATTCCTTCATTCCTTCATTCCTTCATTCCTTCATTCCTTCATTCCTTCATTCCTTCATTCCTTCATTCCTTCATTCCTTCATTCCTTCATTCCTTCATACCTTCATTCCTGCATTCCTTCATTCCTTCATTCCTTCATTCCTTCATTCCTTCATTCCTTCATTACTTCATTCCTTCATTCCTTCATTCCTTCATTCCTTCATTCCTTCATTCCTTCATTCCTTCATTCCTTCATTCCTTCATCTTCATTCCTTCATTCCTTCATTCCTTCATTCCTTCATTCCTTCATTCCTTCATTCCTTCATTCCTTCATTCCTTCATTCCTTCATTCCTTCATTCCTTCATTCCTTCATTCCTTCATTCCTTCATTCCTTCATTCCCTCATTCCCTCATTCTCCCTCATTCCCTCATTCCCTCATTCCCTCATTCCATCATTCCCTCATTCCCTCATTCCCTCATTCCCTCATTCCTTCATTCGTTCATTCCTTCATTCCATCATTCCTTCATTCCTTCGTTCCTTCGTTCCTTCGTTCCTTCGTTCCTTCGTTCCTTCGTTCCTTCATTCCTTCATTCCTTCATTCCTTCATTCCTTCATTCCTTCATTCCCTCATTCCCTCATTCCTTCATTCCTTCATTCCTTCATTCCTTCATTCCTTCATTCCTTCATTCCTTCATTCCTTCATTCCTTCATTCCTTCATTCCTTCATTCCTTCATTCCTTCATTCCTTCATTCCTTCATTCCTTCATTCCTTCATTCCTTCATTCCTTCATTCCTTCATTCCTTCATTCCTTCATTCCTTCATTCCTTCATTCCTTCATTCCTTCATTCCTTCATTCCTTCATTCCTTCATTCCTTCATTCCTTCATTCCTTCATTCCTTCATTCCTTCATTCCTTCATTCCTTCATTCCTTCATTCCTTCATTCCTTCATTCCTTCATTCCTTCATTCCTTCATTCCTTCATTCCTTCATTCCTTCATTCCTTCATTCCTTCATTCCTTCGTTCCTTCATTCCTTCGTTCCTTCATTCCTTCATTCCTTCATTCCTTCATTCCTTCATTCCTTCATTCCTTCATTCCTTCATTCCTTCATTCCTTCATTCCTTCATTCCTTCATTCCTTCATTCCTTCATTCCTTCATTCCTTCATTCCTTCATTCCTTCATTCCTTCATTCCTTCATTCCTTCATTCCTTCATTCCTTCATTCCTTCATTCCTTCATTCCTTCATTCCTTCATTCCTTCATTCCTTCATTCCTTCATTCCTTCATTCCTTCATTCCTTCATTCCTTCTATCCTTCATTCCTTCATTCCTTCATTCCTTCGTTCCTTCGTTCCTTCATTCCTTCATACCTTCATTCCTTCATTCCTTCATTCCCTCATTCCCTCATTCCCTCATTCCTTCATTCCTTCATTCCTTCATACCTTCATTCCTTCATTCCTTCATTCCTTCATTCCTTCATTCCTTCATTCCTTCATTCCTTCATTCCTTCATTCCTTAATTCCTTCATTCCTTCATTCCTTCATTCCTTCATTCCTTCATTCCTTCAATACTTCATTCCTTCATTCCCTCATTCCTTCATTCCTTCATTCCTTCATTCCTTCATTCCTTCATTCCTTCATTCGTTCATTCCTTCATTCCTTCATTCCTTCATTCCTTCATTCCTTCATTCCTTCATTCCTTCGTTCCTTCGTTCCTTCGTTCCTTCGTTCCTTCATTCCTTCATTCCATCATTCCTTCATTCCTTCATTCCTTCATTCCTTCATTCCCTCATTCCCTCATTCCTTCATTCCTTCATTCCTTCATTCCTTCATTCCTCCATTCCTTCATTCCTTCATTCCTTCATTCCTTCATTCCTTCATTCCTTCATTCCTTCATTCCTTCATTCCTTCATTCCTTCATTCCTTCATTCCTTCATTCCTTCATTCCTTCATTCCTTCATTCCTTCATTCCTTCATTCCTTCATTCCTTCATTCCTTCATTCCTTCATTCCTTCATTCCTTCATTCCTTCATTCCTTCATTCCTTCATTCCTTCATTCCTTCATTCCTTCATTCCTTCATTCCTTCATTCCTTCATTCCTTCATTCCTTCATTCCATCATTCCTTCATTCCTTCATTCCTTCATTCCTTCATTCCTTCATTCCTTCATTCCTTCATTCCTTCATTCCTTCATTCCTTCATTCCTTCATTCCTTCATTCCTTCATTCCTTCATTCCTTCATTCCTTCATTCCTTCATTCCTTCATTCCTTCATTCCCTCATTCCTTCATTCCTTCATTTCTTCATTTCTTCGTTCCTTCGTTCCTTCGTTCCTTCGTTCCTTCGTTCCTTCGTTACTTCATTCCTTCATACCTTCATTCCCTCATTCCCTCATTCCCTCATTCCTTCATTCCTTCATTCCTTCATTCCTTCATTCCTTCTTTCCTTCATTCCTTCATTCCTTCATTCCTTCATTCCCTCATTCCTTCATTCCCTCATTCCCTCATTCCCTCATTCCCTCATTCCCTCATTCCCTCATTCCATCATTCCCTCATTCCCTCATTCCCTCATTCCCTCATTCCTTCATTCGTTCATTCCTTCATTCCATCATTCCTTCATTCCTTCGTTCCTTCGTTCCTTCGTTCCTTCGTTCCTTCGTTCCTTCGTTCCTTCATTCCTTCATTCCTTCATTCCTTCATTCCTTCATTCCTTCATTCCCTCATTCCCTCATTCCTTCATTCCTTCATTCCTTCATTCCTTCATTCCTTCATTCCTTCATTCCTTCATTCCTTCATTCCTTCATTCCTTCATTCCTTCATTCCTTCATTCCTTCATTCCTTCATTCCTTCATTCCTTCATTCCTTCATTCCTTCATTCCTTCATTCCTTCATTCCTTCATTCCTTCATTCCTTCATTCCTTCATTCCTTCATTCCTTCATTCCTTCATTCCTTCATTCCTTCATTCCTTCATTCCTTCATTCCTTCATTCCTTCATTCCTTCATTCCTTCATTCCTTCATTCCTTCATTCCTTCATTCCTTCATTCCTTCATTCCTTCATTCCTTCATTCCTTCATTCCTTCATTCCTTCATTCCTTCATTCCTTCATTCCTTCATTCCTTCATTCCTTCATTCCTTCATTCCTTCGTTCCTTCATTCCTTCGTTCCTTCATTCCTTCATTCCTTCATTCCTTCATTCCTTCATTCCTTCATTCCTTCATTCCTTCATTCCTTCATTCCTTCATTCCTTCATTCCTTCATTCCTTCATTCCTTCATTCCTTCATTCCTTCATTCCTTCATTCCTTCATTCCTTCATTCCTTCATTCCTTCATTCCTTCATTCCTTCATTCCTTCATTCCTTCATTCCTTCATTCCTTCATTCCTTCATTCCTTCATTCCTTCATTCCTTCATTCCTTCATTCCTTCATTCCTTCATTCCTTCATTCCTTCATTCCTTCATTCCTTCATTCCTTCATTCCTTCATTCCTTCATTCCTTCATTCCTTCATTCCTTCATTCCTTCATTCCTTCATTCCTTCATTCCTTCATTCCTTCATTCCTTCATTCCTTCATTCCTTCATTCCTTCATTCCTTCATTCCTTCATTCCTTCATTCCTTCATTCCTTCATTCCTTCATTCCTTCATTCCTTCATTCCCTCATTCCTTCATTCCTTCATTTCTTCATTTCTTCGTTCCTTCGTTCCTTCGTTCCTTCGTTCCTTCATTCCTTCATTCCTTCAATCCTTCATTCCTTCATTCCTTCATTCCTTCATTCCCTCATTCCCTCATTCCCTCATTCCCTCATTCCCTCATTCCCTCATTCCCTCATTCCATCATTCCCTCATTCCCTCATTCCCTCATTCCCTCATTCCGTCATTCGTTCATTCCTTCATTCCTTCATTCCTTCATTCCTTCATTCCTTCATTCCTTCGTTCCTTCGTTCCTTCGTTCCTTCATTCCTTCATTCCTTCATTCCTTCATTCCTTCATTTCTTCATTCCTTCTTTCCTTCATTCCTTCATTCCTTCATCCTTTCATCCTTTAATCCTTCATCCTTTCATTCCTTCATTCCTTCATTCTTCCATTCCTTCATTCCTTCATTCCTTCATTCCTTCATTCCTTCGTTCCTTCGTTACTTCATTCCTTCATTCCTTCATTCCCTCATTCCCTCATTCCCTCATTCCTTCATTCCTTCATTCCTTCATTCCTTCATTCCTTCGTTCCTTCGTTACATCATTCCTTCATTCCTTCATTCCCTCATTCCCTCATTTCCTCATTTCTTCATTCTTTCATTCCTTCTTTCCTTCATTCCTTCATTCCTTCATTCCTTCATTCCTTCATTCCTTCTTTCCTTCATTCCTTCATTCCTTCATTCCCTCATTCCTTCATTCCTTCATTCCTTCATTCCTTCATTCCTTCATTCCTTCATTCCTTCATTCCTTCATTCCTTCATTCCTTCATTCCTTCATTCCTTCATTCCTTCATTCCTTCATTCCTTCATTCCTTCAATCCTTCATTCCTTCATTCCTTCATTCCTTCATTCCCTCATTCCCTCATTCCCTCATTCCCTCATTCCCTCATTCCCTCATTCCCTCATTCCATCATTCCCTCATTCCCTCATTCCCTCATTCCCTCATTCCCTCATTCCCTCATTCCCTCATTCCCTCATTCCTTCATTCGTTCATTCGTTCATTCCTTCATTCCTTCATTCCTTCATTCCTTCATTCCTTCGTTCCTTCGTTCCTTCGTTCCTTCATTCCTTCATTCCTTCATTCCTTCATTCCTTCATTCCTTCATTCCCTCATTCCCTCACTCCCTCATTCCCTCATTCCTTCATTCCTTCATTCCTTCATTCCTTCATTCCTTCATTCCTTCATTCCTTCATTCCTTCATTCCTTCATTCCTTCATTCCTTCATTCCTTCATTCCTTCATTCCTTCATTCCTTCATTCCTTCATTCCTACATTCCTTCATTCCTTCATTCCTTCATTCCTTCATTCCTTCATT
Organism: Andrena chrysosceles; assembly: GCA_963855975.1. Lineage (NCBI taxonomy): Eukaryota > Metazoa > Arthropoda > Insecta > Hymenoptera > Andrenidae > Andrena > Andrena chrysosceles. Next base: position 15,588 of record CAWLCU010000253.1, on the reverse strand, counting down.
CCTTCATTCCTTCATTCCTTCATTCCCTCATTCCCTCATTCCCTCATTCCCTCATTCCCTCATTCCCTCATTCCCTCATTCCCTCATTCCCTCATTCCCTCATTCCCTCATTACTTCATTCCTCCATTTCTTCATTCCTTCGTTCCTTCGTTCCTTCGTTCCTTCGTTACTTCATTCCTTCATTCCCTCATTCCCTCATTCCCTCATTCCTTCATTCCTTCATTCCTTCATTCCTTCATTCCTTCATTCCTTCATTCCTTCATCCTTTCATCCTTTCATCCTTTCATCCTTTCATCCTTTCATCCTTTCATCCTTTCATCCTTTCATCCTTTCATCCTTTCATCCTTTCATCCTTTCATCCTATCATTCTTTCATCCTTTCATCCTTTCATCCTTTAATCCTTCATCCTTTCATTCCTTCATTCCTTCATTCTTCCATTCCTTAATTCCTTCATTCCTTCATTCCTTAATTCCTTCATTCCTTCATTCCTTTATTCCTTCATTCCTTCATTCCTTCATTCCTTCATTCCTTCATTCCTTCATTCCTTCATACCTTCATTCCATCATTCCTTCATTCCTTCATTCATTCATTCCTTCATTCCTTCATTACTTCATTCCTTCATTCCTTCATTCCTTCATTCCTTCATTCCACCATTCCCTCATTCCTTCATTCCCTCATTCCCTCATTCCCTCATTCCCTCATTCCCTCATTCCCTCATTCCTTCATTCCTTCATTCCTTCATTCCTTCATTCCTTCGTTCCTTCGTTACTTCATTCCTTCATTCCTTCATTCCCTCATTCCCTCATTCCCTCATTCCTTCATTCCTTCATTCCTTCATTCCTTCATTCCTTCGTTCCTTCGTTATATCATTCCTTCATTCCTTCATTCCCTCATTCCCTCATTCCCTCATTTCTTCATTCCTTCATTCCTTCTTTCCTTCATTCCTTCATTCCTTCATTCCTTCTTTCCTTCATTCCTTCATTCCTTCATTCCTTCATTCCTTCATTCCTTCATCCTTTCATCCTTTCATCCTTTCATCCTTTCATCCTTTCATCCTTTAATCCTTCATCCTTTCATTCCTTCATTCCTTCATTCTTCCATTCCTTCATTCCTTCATTCCTTCGTTCCTTCGTTCCTTCGTTCCTTCGTTCCTTCATTCCTTCATTCCCTCATTCCCGCATTCCCTCATTCCTTCATTCATTCATTCCTTCATTCCTTCATTCCTTCATTCCTTCATTCCTTCATTCCTTCATTCCTACATCCCTTCATTCCTTCATTCCTTCATTCCTTCATTCCTTCATTCCTTCATTCCTTCATTCCCTCATTCCCTCATTCCCTCATTCCCTCATTCCCTCATTCCCTCATTCCCTCATTCCCTCATTCCTTCATTCCTCCATTCCTTCATTCCTTCATTCCTTCATTCCTTCATTCCTTCATTCCTTCATTACTTCATTCCTTCATTCCTTCATTCCTTCATTCCTTCATTCCTTCATTCCACCATTCCCTCATTCCTTCATTCCCTCATTCCCTCATTCCCTCATTCCCTCATTCCCTCATTCCCTCATTCCTTCATTCCTTCATTCCTTCATTCCTTCATTCCTTCATTCCTTCATTCCTTCATTCCTTCATTCCTTCATTCCTTCATTCCTTCATTCCTTCATTCCTTCATTCCTTCATTCCTTCATTCCTTCATTCCTTCATTCCTTCATTCCTTCATTCCTTCATTCCTTCATTCCTTCATTCCTTCATTCCTTCATTCCTTCATTCCTTCATTCCTTCATTCCTTCATTCCTTCATTCCTTCATTCCTTCATTCCTTCATTCCTTCATTCCTTCATTCCTTCATTCCTTCATTCCTTCATTCCTTCATTCCTTCATTCCTTCATTCCTTCAGTCCTTCATTCCTTCATTCCTACATTCCTTCATTCCTTCATTCCTTCATTCCTTCATTCCTTCATTCCTTCATTCCCTCATTCCCTCATTCCCTCATTCCCTCATTCCCTCATTCCATCATTCCCTCATTCCCTCATTCCCTCATTCCCTCATTCCCTCATTCCCTCATTCCCTCATTCCCTCATTCCCTCATTCCCTCATTCCTTCATTCCTCCATTTCTTCATTCCTTCGTTCCTTCGTTCCTTCGTTCCTTCGTTCCTTCGTTCCTTCGTTACTTCATTCCTTCATACCTTCATTCCCTCATTCCCTCATTCCCTCATTCCTTCATTCCTTCATTCCTTCATTCCTTCATTCCTTCATTCCTTCATTCCTTCATCCTTTCATCCTTTCATCCTTTCATCCTTTCATCCTTTCATCCTTTCATCCTTTCATCCTTTCATCCTTTCATCCTTTCATCCTTTCATCCTTTCATCCTTTCATCCTTTCATCCTTTCATCCTATCATTCTTTCATCCTTTCATTCTTTCATCCTTTAATCCTTCATCCTTTCATTCCTTCATTCCTTCATTCTTCCATTCCTTAATTCCTTCATTCCTTCATTCCTTCATTCCTTCATTCCTTCATTCCTTTATTCCTTCATTCCTTCATTCCTTCATTCCTTCATTCCTTCATTCCTTCATTCCATCATTCCTTCATTCCTTCATTCCTTCATTCCTTCATTCCTTCATTACTTCATTCCTTCATTCCTTCATTCCTTCATTTCTTCATTCCTTCATTCCACCATTCCCTCATTCCTTCATTCCCTCATTCCCTCATTCCCTCATTCCCTCATTCCCTCATTCCCTCATTCCCTCATTCCCTCATTCCCTCATTCCTTCATTCCTTCATTCCTTCATTCCTTCATTCCTTCATTCCTTCGTTCCTTCGTTACTTCATTCCTTCATTCCTTCATTCCCTCATTCCCTCATTCCCTCATTCCTTCATTCCTTCATTCCTTCATTCCTTCATTCCTTCGTTCCTTCGTGACATCATTCCTTCATTCCTTCATTCCCTCATTCCCTCATTCCCTCATTTCTTCATTCCTTCATTCCTTCTTTCCTTCATTCCTTCATTCCTTCATTCCTTCATTCCTTCTTTCCTTCATTCCTTCATTCCTTCATTCCTTCATTCCTTCATTCCTTCATCCTTTCATCCTTTCATCCTTTCATCCTTTCATCCTTTCATCCTTTCATCCTTTCATCCTTCATCCTTTCATTCCTTCATTCCTTCATTCTTCCATTCCTTCATTCCTTCATTCCTTCGTTCCTTCGTTCCTTCGTTCCTTCGTTCCTTCATTCCTTCATTCCCTCATTCCCGCATTCCCTCATTCCTTCATTCCTTCATTCCTTCATTCCTTCATTCCTTCATTCCTTCATTCCTTCATTCCTTCATTCCTTCATTCCTTCATTCCTTCATTCCTTCATTCCTTCCTTCCTTCATTCCTTCATTCCTTCATTCCTTCATTCCTTCATTCCTTCATTCCTTCATTCCTTCATTCCTTCATTCCTTCATTCCTTCATTCCTTCATTCCTTCATTCCTTCATTCCTTCATTCCTTCATTCCTTCATTCCTTCATTCCTTCATTCCTTCATTCCTTCATTCCTTCATTCCTTCATTCCTTCATTCCTTCATTCCTTCATTCCTTCATTCCTTCATTCCTTCATTCCTTCATTCCTTCATTCCTTCATTCCTTCATTCCTTCATTCCTTCATTCCTTCATTCCTTCATTCCTTCATTCCTTCATTCCTTCATTCCTTCATTCCTTCATTCCTTCATTCCTTCATTCCTTCATTCCTTCATTCCTTCATTCCTTCATTCCTTCATTCCTTCATTCCTTCATTCCTTCATTCCTTCATTCCTTCATTCCTTCATTCCTTCATTCCTTCATTCCTTCATTCCTTCATTCCTTCATTCCTTCATTCCTTCATTCCTTCATTCCTTCATTCCTTCTATCCTTCATTCCTTCATTCCTTCATTCCTTCGTTCCTTCGTTCCTTCATTCCTTCATACCTTCATTCCTTCATTCCTTCATTCCCTCATTCCCTCATTCCCTCATTCCTTCATTCCTTCATTCCTTCATACCTTCATTCCTTCATTCCTTCATTCCTTCATTCCTTCATTCCTTCATTCCTTCATTCCTTCATTCCTTCATTCCTTTATTCCTTCATTCCTTCATTCCTTCATTCCTTCATTCCTTCATTCCTTCAATACTTCATTCCTTCATTCCCTCATTCCTTCATTCCTTCATTCCTTCATTCCTTCATTCCTTCATTCCTTCATTCGTTCATTCCTTCATTCCTTCATTCCTTCATTCCTTCATTCCTTCATTCCTTCATTCCTTCGTTCCTTCGTTCCTTCGTTCCTTCGTTCCTTCATTCCTTCATTCCTTCATTCCTTCATTCCTTCATTCCTTCATTCCTTCATTCCTTCATTCCTTCATTCCCTCATTCCCTCATTCCTTCATTCCTTCATTCCTTCATTCCTTCATTCCTTCATTCCTTCATTCCTTCATTCCTTCATTCCTTCATTCCTTCATTCCTTCATTCCTTCATTCCTTCATTCCTTCATTCCTTCATTCCTTCATTCCTTCATTCCTTCATTCCTTCATTCCTTCATTCCTTCATTCCTTCATTCCTTCATTCCTTCATTCCTTCATTCCTTCATTCCTTCATTCCTTCATTCCTTCATTCCTTCATTCCTTCATTCCTTCATTCCTTCATTCCTTCATTCCTTCATTCCTTCATTCCTTCATTCCTTCATTCCTTCATTCCTTCATTCCTTCATTCCTTCATTCCTTCATTCCTTCATTCCTTCATTCCTTCATTCCTTCATTCCTTCATTCCTTCATTCCTTCATTCCTTCATTCCTTCATTCCTTCATTCCTTCATTCCTTCATTCCTTCATTCCTTCATTCCTTCATTCCCTCATTCCTTCATTCCTCCATTTCTTCATTTCTTCGTTCCTTCGTTCCTTCGTTCCTTCGTTCCTTCGTTCCTTCGTTACTTCATTCCTTCATACCTTCATTCCCTCATTCCCTCATTCCCTCATTCCTTCATTCCTTCATTCCTTCATTCCTTCATTCCTTCTTTCCTTCATTCCTTCATTCCTTCATTCCTTCATTCCCTCATTCCTTCATTCCCTCATTCCCTCATTCCCTCTTTCCCTCATTCCCTCATTCCCTCATTCCTTCATTCCTTCTTTCCTTCATTCCTTCATTCCTTCATTCCTTCTTTCCTTCATTCCTTCATTCCTTCATTCCTTCATTCCTTCATCCTTTCATCCTTTCATCCTTTCATCCTTTCATCCTTTCATCCTTTCATCCTTTCATCCTTTCATCCTTTCATCCTTTAATCCTTCATCCTTTCATTCCTTCATTCCTTCATTCCTTCATTCCTTCATTCCTTCGTTCCTTCGTTCCTTCGTTCCTTCGTTCCTTCATTCCTTCATTCCCGCATTCCCCCATTCCTTCATTCCTTCATTCCTTCATTCCTTCATTCCTTCATTCCTTCATTCCTTCATTCCTTCGTTCCTTCGTTACATCATTCCCTCATTCCTTCATTCCCTCATTCCCTCATTCCCTCATTTCTTCATTCCTTCATTCCTTCTTTCCTTCATTCCTTCATTCCTTCATTCCTTCTTTCCTTCATTCCTTCATTCCTTCGTTCCCTCATTCCTTCATTCCTTCATTCCTTCATTCCTTCATTCCTTCATTCCTTCATTCCTTCATTCCTTCATTCCTTCATTCCTTCATTCCTTCATTCCTTCATTCCTTCATTCCTTCATTCCTTCATTCCTTCAATCCTTCATTCCTTCATTCCTTCATTCCTTCATTCCCTCATTCCCTCATTCCCTCATTCCCTCATTCCCTCATTCCCTCATTCCATCATTCCCTCATTCCCTCATTCCCTCATTCCCTCATTCCGTCATTCGTTCATTCCTTCATTCCTTCATTCCTTCATTCCTTCATTCCTTCATTCCTTCGTTCCTTCGTTCCTTCGTTCCTTCATTCCTTCATTCCTTCATTCCTTCATTCCTTCATTTCTTCATTCCTTCTTTCCTTCATTCCTTCATTCCTTCATCCTTTCATCCTTTAATCCTTCATCCTTTCATTCCTTCATTCCTTCATTCTTCCATTCCTTCATTCCTTCATTCCTTCATTCCTTCATTCCTTCGTTCCTTCGTTACTTCATTCCTTCATTCCTTCATTCCCTCATTCCCTCATTCCCTCATTCCCTCATTCCTTCATTCCTTCATTCCTTCATTCCTTCATTCCTTCGTTCCTTCGTTACATCATTCCTTCATTCCTTCATTCCCTCATTCCCTCATTTCCTCATTTCTTCATTCTTTCATTCCTTCTTTCCTTCATTCCTTCATTCCTTCATTCCTTCATTCCTTCTTTCCTTCATTCCTTCATTCCTTCATTCCCTCATTCCTTCATTCCTTCATTCCTTCATTCCTTCATTCCTTCATTCCTTCATTCCTTCATTCCTTCATTCCTTCATTCCTTCATTCCTTCATTCCTTCATTCCTTCATTCCTTCATTCCTTCATTCCTTCATTCCTTCATTCCTTCAATCCTTCATTCCTTCATTCCTTCATTCCTTCATTCCCTCATTCCCTCATTCCCTCATTCCCTCATTCCCTCATTCCCTCATTCCCTCATTCCATCATTCCCTCATTCCCTCATTCCCTCATTCCCTCATTCCCTCATTCCCTCATTCCTTCATTCGTTCATTCCTTCATTCCTTCATTCCTTCATTCCTTCATTCCTTCATTCCTTCGTTCCTTCGTTCCTTCGTTCCTTCATTCCTTCATTCCTTCATTCCTTCATTCCTTCATTCCTTCATTCCCTCATTCCCTCACTACCTCATTCCCTCATTCCTTCATTCCTTCATTCCTTCATTCCTTCATTCCTTCATTCCTTCATTCCTTCATTCCTTCATTCCTTCATTCCTTCATTCCTTCATTCCTTCATTCCTTCATTCCTTCATTCCTTCATTCCTTCATTCCTTCATTCCTTCATTCCTTCATTCCTTCATTCCTACATTCCTTCATTCCTTCATTCCTTCATTCCTTCATTCCTTCATTCCTTCATTCCTTCATTCCTTCATTCCCTCATTCCCTCATTCCCTCATTCCCTCATTCCATCATTCCCTCATTCCCTCATTCCCTCATTCCCTCATTACTTCATTCCTCCATTTCTTCATTCCTTCGTTCCTTCGTTCCTTCGTTCCTTCGTTACTTCATTCCTTCATTCCCTCATTCCCTCATTCCCTCATTCCTTCATTCCTTCATTCCTTCATTCCTTCATTCCTTCATTCCTTCATTCCTTCATCCTTTCATCCTTTCATCCTTTCATCCTTTCATCCTTTCATCCTTTCATCCTTTCATCCTTTCATCCTTTCATCCTTTCATCCTTTCATCCTTTCATCCTATCATTCTTTCATCCTTTCATCCTTTCATCCTTTAATCCTTCATCCTTTCATTCCTTCATTCCTTCATTCTTCCATTCCTTAATTCCTTCATTCCTTCATTCCTTAATTCCTTCATTCCTTCATTCCTTTATTCCTTCATTCCTTCATTCCTTCATTCCTTCATTCCTTCATTCCTTCATTCCTTCATACCTTCATTCCATCATTCCTTCATTCCTTCATTCATTCATTCCTTCATTCCTTCATTACTTCATTCCTTCATTCCTTCATTCCTTCATTCCTTCATTCCACCATTCCCTCATTCCTTCATTCCCTCATTCCCTCATTCCCTCATTCCCTCATTCCCTCATTCCCTCATTCCTTCATTCCTTCATTCCTTCATTCCTTCATTCCTTCGTTCCTTCGTTACTTCATTCCTTCATTCCTTCATTCCCTCATTCCCTCATTCCCTCATTCCTTCATTCCTTCATTCCTTCATTCCTTCATTCCTTCGTTCCTTCGTTATATCATTCCTTCATTCCTTCATTCCCTCATTCCCTCATTCCCTCATTTCTTCATTCCTTCATTCCTTCTTTCCTTCATTCCTTCATTCCTTCATTCCTTCTTTCCTTCATTCCTTCATTCCTTCATTCCTTCATTCCTTCATTCCTTCATCCTTTCATCCTTTCATCCTTTCATCCTTTCATCCTTTCATCCTTTCATCCTTTCATCCTTTAATCCTTCATCCTTTCATTCCTTCATTCCTTCATTCTTCCATTCCTTCATTCCTTCATTCCTTCGTTCCTTCGTTCCTTCGTTCCTTCGTTCCTTCATTCCTTCATTCCCTCATTCCCGCATTCCCTCATTCCTTCATTCATTCATTCCTTCATTCCTTCATTCCTTCATTCCTTCATTCCTTCATTCCTTCATTCCTACATCCCTTCATTCCTTCATTCCTTGATTCCTTCATTCCTTCATTCCTTCATTCCTTCATTCCCTCATTCCCTCATTCCCTCATTCCCTCATTCCCTCATTCCCTCATTCCCTCATTCCCTCATTCCCTCATTCCCTCATTCCTTCATTCCTCCATTTCTTCATTCCTTCGTTCCTTCGTTCCTTCGTTCCTTCGTTCCTTCGTTCCTTCGTTCCTTCGTTACTTCATTCCTTCATACCTTCATTCCCTCATTCCCTCATTCCCTCATTCCTTCATTCCTTCATTCCTTCATTCCTTCATTCCTTCATTCCTTCATTCCTTCATCCTTTCATCCTTTCATCCTTTCGTCCTTTCATCCTTTCATCCTTTCATCCTTTCATCCTGTCATCCTTTCATCCTTTCATCCTTTCATCCTTTCATCCTTTCATCCTTTCATCCTTTCATCCTTTCATCCTTTCATCATATCATTCTTTCATCCTTTCATCCTTTCATCCTTTCATCCTTTAATCCTTCATCCTTTCATTCCTTCATTCCTTCATTCTTCCATTCCTTAATTCCTTCATTCCTTCATTCCTTCATTCCTTCATTCCTTCATTCCTTTATTCCTTCATTCCTTCATTCCTTCATTCCTTCATTCCTTCATTCCTTCATTCCATCATTCCTTCATTCCTTCATTCCTTCATTCCTTCATTCCTTCATTCCTTCATTCCTTCATTCCTTCATTCCTTCATTCCTTCATTCCTTCATTCCTTCATTCCTTCATTCCTTCATTCCTTCATTCCTTCATTCCTTCATTCCTTCATTCCTTCATTCCTTCATTCCTTCATTCCTTCATTCCTTCATTCCTTCATTCCTTCATTCCTTCATTCCTTCATTCCTTCATTCCTTCATTCCTTCATTCCTTCATTCCTTCATTCCTTCAGTCCTTCATTCCTTCATTCCTACATTCCTTCATTCCTTCATTCCTTCATTCCTTCATTCCTTCATTCCTTCATTCCCTCATTCCCTCATTCCCTCATTCCCTCATTCCCTCATTCCATCATTCCCTCATTCCCTCATTCCCTCATTCCCTCATTCCCTCATTCCCTCATTCCCTCATTCCTTCATTCCTCCATTTCTTCATTCCTTCGTTCCTTCGTTCCTTCGTTCCTTCGTTACTTCATTCCTTCATACCTTCATTCCCTCATTCCCTCATTCCCTCATTCCTTCATTCCTTCATTCCTTCATTCCTTCATTCCTTCATTCCTTCATTCCTTCATCCTTTCATCCTTTCATCCTTTCATCCTTTCATCCTTTCATCCTTTCATCCTTTCATCCTTTCATCCTTTCATCCTTTCATCCTTTCATCCTTTCATCCTTTCATCCTTTCATCCTATCATTCTTTCATCCTTTCATCCTTTCATCCTTTAATCCTTCATCCTTTCATTCCTTCATTCCTTCATTCTTCCATTCCTTAATTCCTTCATTCCTTCATTCCTTCATTCCTTCATTCCTTCATTCCTTTATTCCTTCATTCCTTCATTCCTTCATTCCTTCATTCCTTCATTCCTTCATTCCATCATTCCTTCATTCCTTCATTCCTTCATTCCTTCATTCCTTCATTACTTCATTCCTTCATTCCTTCATTCCTTCATTTCTTCATTCCTTCATTCCACCATTCCCTCATTCCTTCATTCCCTCATTCCCTCATTCCCTCATTCCCTCATTCCCTCATTCCCTCATTCCCTCATTCCCTCATTCCTTCATTCCTTCATTCCTTCATTCCTTCATTCCTTCATTCCTTCGTTCCTTCGTTACTTCATTCCTTCATTCCTTCATTCCCTCATTCCCTCATTCCCTCATTCCTTCATTCCTTCATTCCTTCATTCCTTCATTCCTTCGTTCCTTCGTTACATCATTCCTTCATTCCTTCATTCCCTCATTCCCTCATTCCCTCATTTCTTCATTCCTTCATTCCTTCTTTCCTTCATTCCTTCATTCCTTCATTCCTTCATTCCTTCTTTCCTTCATTCCTTCATTCCTTCATTCCTTCATTCCTTCATTCCTTCATCCTTTCATCCTTTCATCCTTTCATCCTTTCATCCTTTCATCCTTTCATCCTTTCATCCTTCATCCTTTCATTCCTTCATTCCTTCATTCTTCCATTCCTTCATTCCTTCATTCCTTCGATCCTTCGTTCCTTCGTTCCTTCGTTCCTTCATTCCTTCATTCCCTCATTCCCGCATTCCCTCATTCCTTCATTCCTTCATTCCTTCATTCCTTCATTCCTTCATTCCTTCATTCCTTCATTCCTTCATTCCTTCATTCCTTCATTCCTTCATTCCTTCATTCCTTCATTCCTTCATTCCTTCATTCCTTCATTCCTTCATTCCCTCATTCCTTCATTCCTTCATTCCGTCATTCCTTCATTCCCTCATTCCTTCATTCCTTCATTCCTTCATTCCTTCATTCCTTCATTCCTTCATTACTTCATTCCTTCATTCCTTCATTCCACCATTCCCTCATTCCTTCATTCCCTCATTCCCTCATTCCCTCATTCCTTCATTCCATCATTCCTTCATTCCTTCATTCCTTCATTCCTTCATTCCTTCATTCCTTCATTCCTTCGTTACTTCATTCCTTCATTCCTTCATTCCCTCATTCCCTCATTCCCTCATTCCTTCATTCCTTCATTCCTTCATTCCTTCATTCCTTCATTCCTTCATTCCTTCATTCCTTCATTCCTTCATTCCTTCATTCCTTCATTCCTTAATTCCTTCATTCCTTCATTCCTTCCTTACTTCATTCCTTCATTCCTTCATTCCTTCATTCCTTCATTCCCTCATTCCTTCATTCCCTCATTCCCTCATTCCCTCATTCCCTCATTCCCTCATTCCCTCATTCCTTCATTCCTTCATTCCTTCATTCCCGCATTCCTTCATTCCTTCATTCCTTCATTCCTTCATTCCTTCATTCCTTCATTCCTTCATTCCTTCATTCCCTCATTCCCTCATTCCCTCATTCCCTCATTCACTCATTCCCTCATTCCCTCATTCCCTCATTCCTTCATTCCTTCATTCCTTCTTTCCTTCATTCCTTCATTCCTTCATTCCTTCTTTCCATCATTCCTTCATTCCTTCATTCCTTCATTCCTTCATTCCTTCATCCTTTCATCCTTTCATCCTTTCATCCTTTCATCCTTTCATCCTTTCATCCTTTAATCCTTCATCCTTTCATTCCTTCATTCCTTCATTCTTCCATTCCTTCATTCCTTCATTCCTTCATTCCTTCATTCCTTCGTTCCTTCGTTACTTCATTCCTTCATTCCTTCATTCCTTCATTCCTTCATTCCTTCATTCCTTCATTCCTTCATTCCTTAATTCCTTCATTCCTTCATTCCTTCATTCCTTCATTCCTTCATTCCTTCATTCCTTCATTCCTTCATTCCTTCATTCCTTCATTCCTTCATTCCATCATTCCTTCATTCCTTCATTCCTTCATTCCTTCATTCCTTCATTCCTTCATTACTTCATTCCTTCATTCCTTCATTCCTTCATTCCTTCATTCCTTCATTCCACCATTCCCTCATTCCTTCATTCCCTCATTCCCTCATTCCCTCATTCCCTCATTCCCTCATTCCTTCATTCCTTCATTCCTTCATTCCTTCATTCCTTCATTCCTTCGTTCCTTCATTCCTTCATTCCTTCATTCCCTCATTCCCTCATTCCCTCATTCCTTCATTCCTTCATTCCTTCATTCCTTCATTCCTTCGTTCCTTCGTTACATCATTCCTTCATTCCTTCATTCCCTCATTCCCTCATTCCCTCATTCCTTCATTCCATCATTCCTTCATTCCTTCATTCCTTCATTCCTTCATTCCTTCATTCCTTCATTCCTTCATTCCTTCATTCCTTCATTCCTTCATTCCTTCATTCCTTCATTCCTTCATTCCTTCATTCCTTAATTCCTTCATTCCTTCATTCCTTCATTCCTTCATTCCTTCATTCCTTCATTCCTTCATTCCTTCATTCCTTCATTCCTTAATTCCTTCATTCCTTCATTCCTTCATTCCTTCATTCCTTCATTCCTTCATTCCTTCATTCCTTCATTCCTTCATTCCTTCATTCCTTCATTCCATCATTCCTTCATTCCTTCATTCCTTCATTCCTTCATTCCTTCATTCCTTCATTCCTTCATTCCTTCATTCCTTCATTCCTTCATTCCTTCATTCCTTCATTCCTTCATTCCTTCATTCCTTCATTCCTTCATTCCTACCTTCCTTCATTCCTTCATTCCTTCATTCCTTCATTCCTTCATTCCTTCATTCCTTCATTCCTTCATTCCTTCATTCCTTCATTCCTTCATTCCTTCATTCCTTCATTCCTTCATTCCTTCATTCCTTCATTCCTTCATTCCTTCATTCCTTCATTCCTTCATTCCTTCATTCCTTCATTCCTTCATTCCTTCATTCCTTCATTCCTTCATCCTTTCATCCTTTCATCCTTTCAGCCTATCATTCTTTCATCCTTTCATCCATTCATCCTTTAATCCTTCATCCTTTCATTCCTTCATTCCTTCATTCCTTCATTCCTTCATTCATTCATTCCTTCTTTCCTTCATTCCTTCATTCCTTCATTCCTTCTTTCCTTCATTCCTTCATTCCTTCATTCCCTCATTCCTTCATTCCTTCATCCTTTCATCCTTTCATCCTTTCATCCTTTCATTCCTTCATTCCTTCATTCTGGAATTCCTTCATTCCTTCATGCCTTCGTTCCTTCGTTCCTTCATTCCTTCATTGCTTCATTCCCTCATTCCCTCATTCCCTCATTCCCTCATTCCTTCATTCCTTCATTCCTTCATTCCTTCATTCCTTCATTCCTTCATTCCTTCATTCCTTCATTCCTTCATTCCTTCATTCCTTCATTCCTTCATTCCTTCATTACTTCATTCCTTCATTCCTTCATTCCACCATTCCTCATTCCTTCATTCCCTCATTCCCTCATTCCCTCATTCCCTCATTCCCTCATTCCTTCATTCCTTCATTCCTTCATTCCTTCATTCCTTCATTCCTTCATTCCTTCATTCCTTCATTCCTTCATTCCTTCATTCCTTCATTCCTTCATTCCTTCATTCCTACATTCTTTCATTCCTTCATTCCTTCATTCCTTCTTTCCTTCATTCCTTCATTCCTTCATTCCTTCGTTCCTTCATTCCTTCAGTCCTTCATTCCTTCATTCCTTCATTCCTTCATTCCTTCATTCCTTCATTCCTTCATTCCTTCGTTCCTTCGTTACATCATTCCTTCATTCCTTCATTCCCTCATTCCCTCATTCCCTCATTCCTTCATTCCTTCATTCCCTCATTCCCTCATTCCCTCATTCCTTCATTCCTTCATTCCTTCATTCCTTCATTCCTTCATTCCTTCATTCCTTCATTCCTTCATTCCTTCATTCCTTCATTCCTTCATTCCTTCATTCCTTCATTCCTCCATTCCTTCATTCCTTCATTCCTTCATTCCTTCATTCCTTCATTCCTTCATTCCTTCATTCCTTCATTCCTTCATTCCTTCATTCCTTCTTTCCTTCATTCCTTCATACCTTCCTTCCTTCTTTCCTTCATTCCTTCATTCCTTCATTCCTTCATTCCTTCATTCCTTCATTCCTTCATCCTTTCATCCTTTCATTCTTTCATCCTTTCATCCTTTAATCCTTCATCCTTTCATTCCTTCATTCCTTCATTCTTCCATTCCTTCATTCCTTCATTCCTTCATTCCTTCATTCCTTCATTCCTTCATTCCTTCATTCCTTAATTCCTTCATTCCTTCATTCCTTCATTCCTTAATTCCTTCATTCCTTCATTCCTTCATTCCTTCATTCCTTCATTCCATCATTCCTTCATTCCTTCATTCCTTCATTCCTTCATTCCTTCATTCCTTCATTCCTTCATTCCTTCATTACTTCATTCCGTCATTCCTTCATTCCTTCATTCCCTCATTCCTTCATTCCCTCATTCCCTCATTCCCTCATTCCCTCATTCCCTCATTCCTCATTCCCTCATTCCCTCATTCCCTCATTCCCTCATTCCTTCATTCCTTCATTCCTTCATTCCTTCATTCCTTCATTCCTTCATTCCTTCATTCCTTCATTCCTTCATTCCTTCATTCCTTCATTCCTTCATTCCTTCATTCCTTCATTCCCTCATTCCCTCATTCCCTCTTTCCCTCATTCCCTCATTCCTTCATTCCTTCATTCCTTCATTCCTTCATTCCTTCATTCCTTCATCCTTTCATCCTTTCATCCTTTCATCCTTTCATCATTTCATCCTTTCATCCTATCATCCTATCATTCTTTCATCCTTTCATCCTTTCATCCTTTCATCCTTTCATCCTTTAATCCTTCATCCTTTCATTCCTTCATTCCTTCATTCCTTCATTCCTTCATTCCTTCATTCCTTCATTCCTTCATTCCTTCATTCCTTCCTTCCTTCATTCCCTCATTCTCTCATTACCTCATTCCCTCATTCCCTCATTCCTTCATTCCTTCATTCCTTCATTCCTTCATTCTTTCATTCTTTCATTCCTTCATTCCTTCATTCCTTCATTCCTTCATTCCTTCATTCCTTCATTCCTTCATTCCTTCACTCCTTCATTCCTTCATTCCTTCATTCCTTCATTCCTTCATTCCTTCATTCCTTCATTCCTTCATTCCTTCATTCCTTCATTCCTTCATTCCTTCATTCCTTCATTCCTTCATTCCTTCATTCCTTCATTCATTCATTCCTTCATTCCTTCATTCCTTCATTCCTTCATTCCTTCATTCCTCCATTCCTTCATTCCTTCATTCCTTCATTCCTTCATTCCTTCATTCCTTCATTCCTTCATTCCTTCATTCCATCATTCCTTCATTCCTTCATTCCTTCATTCCATCATTCCTTCATTCCCTCATTCCTTCATTCCCTCATTCCCTCATTCCCTCTTTCCCTCATTCCCTCATTCCTTCATTCTTTCATTCCTTCATTCCTTCATTTCCTTCATTCCTTCATTCCTTCATTCCTTCATTCCTTCATTCCTTCATTCCTTCATTCCTTCATTCCTTCATTCCTTCATTCCATCATTCCTTCATTCCTTCATTCCTTCATTCCTTCATTCCTTCATTCCTTCATTCCTTCATTACTTCATTCCTTCATTCCTTCATTCCTTCATTCCTTCATTCCCTCATTCCTTCATTCCCTCATTCCCTCATTCCCTCATTCCCTCATTCCCTCATTCCCTCACTCCTTCATTCCTTCATTCCTTCATTCCTTCATTCCTTCATTCCTTCATTCCTTCATTCCTT
>CAWLCU010000252.1:62500-68132 GCA_963855975.1 Andrena chrysosceles | reverse complement strand
GGCAGGATCAACCAGGGAGCTTCGCGAAGCATTCCCCTCTATTCGAATTCACACACTTTCGTGTTCTTTCTGTTCTCATCGCGTCGTCCGCTCTTTTAGAGACGGATCGACGATGCCCCACGTTTGATTTTATAAACTTGCACATAGCGTGCAGTTTGAGACATCATATCCTCGATTTGTTCCACTAATTCTATCATCTCGGATATGTGCCTACCTCCTCCTCCTCCTCTCTTAGCTCAATACTCCCTTCTAGACACACCGTATATATCCTGGAGGATTTTCCACAGACTAACTCGCTCCATCGGATACGCGTATGTGCCTTTTTCCCTTCCTTCTCTATTATATTTCGACATCATATCGTTTTGATTCTTCCACGGACTAATATGTGAATCGGATATGTGCCCCTTTTATATATACGTTCACAGAAAGATCTCGGATTCAGACAAAATTCATTACATTTCCCCTTATAAATAAGGGGATGGCATCGGATGCACGATAAAGCGCGTATCACGCGTGCCGCTGCATCCATCGGGAAGCACGGAGTACACGCACGCTAGCATCAACCGTAGAAGCACGGACCACTACACGCTGGACATATCGACAAAGCGCGTATCATTCACGCTGGTCATGTACGTAATAGCGCGGACAAGTGCATGCTGAGCAAACGGGAAAGCGCGAATCGTGCCATGCTGTTCATAACGAGTTGGCACGTAATGTGCGCGCTAGGCATATCGAGATCTGACACCTCTTGGGTTTGTATCTACTTTCTCCCTCTTTCAAAGTTCGAACTTTTAAGTTCGATACTTTATATGTACCCGACGCTAGCCTTCCTTAGCGTTTTGTTAAATTTACATCGTCCATCTGCGTGGATAAAGAGTTGAATGCATAAGGTAGTACAAGCATATAGATAACTGCATACATGTCACCAACGTCACTTTTGGACGCTCACCACGTAAGGGCCATTCGGTCTTAGACACCGACCCGTGGTAATGCTGTGTGGAGAAATCCAAAACGCAACACGGTAAGAACAGTTGAGAAAGAATCTCGAGGAGCGGTGACTGCTTCTCAACCGAGGTCATAGAATAGCCACGCGCCCAACGCTGCTCCGACCGAGACGTTCGGACCGTCGCTCTCCCTTATAGATACCGAACGGCCGGCCGGAACGCCGGCGCCGCCGTACCTTACGCACGGGCGCTTATGGGTGAAAACCGCCGCTACAAGAGCCCGGCCGCCCGGCACGTTTGGACTTAGCCGCGGAGAACGTCGGAGACAAGAGTAAACCGAATAAACAAATTATTATAAACAATCGCCGGGAACATTATCACGATAAATACACTGTCCCAAACGACATTTGAAAATAATTTCTCGCAACTTAGAAATATTTCGGGTCGAAAGGTGTTTTTCTCTTTTTTCTCGAAAACGAGCGCGACCACCGCGGTCGAACCATTAATGTAATACGTTCGGCATGCAACGAGGAACAAGGATCTATAATTGTTTTGGCGATCGGACGAGTTTGGCTTTTGGACGATGGTGCCGGTGGACTTTGAGATCTGACGGGACTTGGAAATATTTCGGACCGAAAGGTGTTTTTCTCGTTTTTCTCGAAAACGAGCGCGACGACCGCGGTCGAACCATTAATGTAATTCGTTCGGAATGGAACGAGGAACAAGGATAACGAGGAGCAACGAAACAGGCAACCGCTCGGGCCGTAGACCGACACGCAACGGGTCGCGACGTTCTACTAGGGGAGAAGTGCACGACTACGTGGCCGGAACATTCGCCGCCAGTGGTGTACCCTCGCTAATGGAACCACGAAGGTCCACCCGGAGTATCGCGCACCGACGGGAGCCAGCCTCGTCGACGATGAATCTCCCCATTCGATCTTTTGGGTTTCTCAGGTTTACCCCTGAACGGTTTCACGTACTCTTGAACTCTCTCTTCAAAGTTCTTTTCAACTTTCCCTCACGGTACTTGTTCGCTATCGGTCTCGTGGTTGTATTTAGCCTTAGATGGAGTTTACCACCCACTTAGGGTTGCACTCTCAAGCAACCCGACTCTATGGAGAGATCCTCCCGAAACGCGTACCGGTCGCTACGGGCCTGGCACCCTCTCCGGGTAAGTGGCCCCATTCAAGATGGACTTGGACGCGGTGCGACGTCACGGGATAAACGGATCCTCCTGAACACTACAATTCCCTGCGGCGGAACCGCGGGATTCAGTGCTGGGCTAATTCCTGTTCGCTCGCCGCTACTAAGGAAATCCTTGTTAGTTTCTTTTCCTCCGCTTAGTAATATGCTTAAATTCAGCGGGTAATCTCGCCTACTCTGAGGTCGTCAATCGTTATTATATAAAAATTATGTGCCACCAGAGAAAAAAGCCGAGACCGCGAAGTAGAGAGAAGATATTTTTGGAGAAGCAGGCACGTGCCTCCCTTCGGTATTATAAATCGTGCTCCCTCTTTTGGATATTGTATCACGAACGGGTCTCCCGGCCGGCGGGAGTACGGGTTCCCCCCGTACACATCCCGGCTCATAACCTGACCCGATGACGGATCGATGTGATCCGATCTCGTGTATGTATATCCAGAGGTGCCATCGCACGATACCAGAGAAAAGGTATATTTGGACTCCCTTCTTCTTCTATAATCGAGAGAATATTTAGTCCCCCCTACCTCTATTATTTTACGCCTCGCCAAAGTGTCTTTTCGTCGCGCATCGTCGATTCGATCCGGGAGGAGACTCTCGCAGAACGACCCCACCGGTTTTTATTTTAACGTCCGTCCGCTATTATTAGCTTTGAGATTCCGCTATCCCTTCACGCCTCGAGCAGTGACTCGCAGCAGAGGGAACCGTGGAAAAATAAGCTTTTCCGTGGACTGGACGACCGGTGAGACCCGCGGTCTCGTATACGATCGACCAACAACGCGACAAAGACATGGGGCGATCGGGGAGACTCGTTTTCTTCAATAGTACGAAGTAGAGTCTTCTTACACACCTTTCGCGGCATCGGCGCCTTTAGGTTCGTCAAAGTTCCAATTCGCGCAGCCGCGCCAACGAGGATTCCGGGGTACAGAAACGTTTTAAACGACGCGTGGAGCAATCACTCTTCTCTCATCGGATGTTTGGCGCAAACACTCTTGTGTGTCGACGGAACGTGGCCGTAGGGAGGGAATGAATATGGCGGCTAGGCGAGGACACGCGCAACGACGGGGAAATACATCGACCCGATCATGTTAACGAGTGATTTTCTAATTTATCATCCCGCACAGCGCCTCCATTCTCTCATGTACACCATCCCCTTGGATCTTCACGGCGTCCCGAAGAACGAGTGTGTTGTGCCCTCGATGTATCGATTGACTGTTCTCTCACTTGTCAACGACGACCCTCTCTTTTATAAAATCCCTGGGGCCGCGTGAACGCGACGATACAGAATGGCGCACATATGCCGCGCCGCACCCTGCTCTTTCTCACTCTATCTTTATCTCTCGCTCTTTGGTCTCTCTTTCTCAGGACAAATTTTTCATTTCAGGCGACGTCGGGAGCACGGTAAAAGATCTCGCGCAGAACGTGAAGGCAAATTCTGCACCACCAGTGCGAGTGGAGAGACCGCTGTGTGTGATGATGATGATCCAGGGGAGCGGTGCAGCACACGGGCGGTCGTTATAAAACAACGACGCACAACGCCGTGAAAGCACGCACGCACGCGAGTCCCTGATAACGCGATCATCATTCATCACATTTCGGCTCTCCCTTTCTGGTTCTCGCACGGGTGAGAGTACAACACACGCTTCACGATTCTCACGCGAGCCGTTGCAAACGCCGATGAACGGCCCAACTTTCGCTCGTACGTCGCGTATCTGACGTGTATCATCCGACCCGACTCCGAAACGCGTTACATCGTCGGAAACGCGTGACGGCGAGGATGTGATTATACGCAGACAGACGCAAGCAGTCTTTTGTATGTGATAACGACCCTCAGCCAGGCGTGGTCCAGGAATTGTATCCGTGGACCGCAATGTGCGTTCGAAATGTCGATGTTCATGTGTCCTGCAGTTCACACGTTGACGCGCAATTAGCTGCGTTCTTCATCGACCCACGAGCCAAGTGATCCACCGTTCAGGGTAATCATGTTATGTTCGTTATTATCTTTGTTCTCGGTTCGGATAAAGCCGAGGCCGGTGCGCCTCCAACCAGCGCGCGAAGGAGGTCCGGGCGTCGCCAGCGATGACGACACGGTGTGTGATTTGTGTCCAGGACAGGAACACCGTCGACGCGTACCGCGGAAACACCGCGACACGTCCGACGGCCGAGCGTACATATTCATTTAAAAACCTTCGAGATGTACTCGGGGCGAGGCCACCGCACGCGACAGCATCCTCTACTTACAACACGCTCCCCCGAAAGCGGACGCACGGCCGGCTTCGATCGGTCCAATCGGACTTTCGCTATCGAAGCTTCACAGCCGGTCCCTTTTTTCGGTTATCGGGGATGCGCGATTAAGCAAGCGATACGCGGGATGCACGTCGACGCGATAGATGCCGCGCCCTAGGTTACCCGGATCCTCTCCAAGGAGAGTGTCGTCCGTCACAGGACTTTTCGGAGAGCGCGACCAAAACTGAGGAAGCGGGATATGAGAGTGGAAGAAGCGTCGTCCAGAAAGAGAGAGAGAAACGTCGCGAGAAACCGAGGGGCTTCGACGGCGGCTCGTTCCTGCTCTCTCTCTCTCTCTCTCTCTCTCTCTCTCGCGAGCTTTACTTGACCACTCGGAGCGCTTATGGTGTGTTTTCTCGTCCCTGTCTTGGGTCGCGAGTGACTCCTTTCTCGATACGAGCCTCTACACGCTACTAGCGCAGACAACACGCACAGACACTGGGTCTCCCATACGAGGTGAACGCGAATCGACGAGGCGGCGGGTTATCGTAGAGGACGATCGCAACGACGGGTCTAGTTTTTCCCGATCAGTTAACAACGGCCTCTCGAGAAACGTCGCGCGAGCGCACTCGTGATTGCGTTCGTATTATTATCGTCCCGTTCTCAAAGAGGAGGGCGCATCCGGCGGTCTGGCGCGCTTGGCTCTTTGCGCTTCACCGATGACAGCGGACGGGAGAGTCGCGATGAGAAACCAGGTTCTCTCCGTCTGTAGCGACCTCCGCGCGTAAGCCGTGCCACGGCGGTGATAAATGCATTCGCATTTCATTTTTGGTATCTGTTTAAATGCATTCGCATTTAGTTTTTGGTATCTGTTTAAATGCATTCGCATTTAGTTTTTGGTATCTGTTTAAAATGCATTCGCATTTCATTTTTGGTATCTGTTTAAATGCATTCGCATTTAGTTTTTGGTATCTGTTTAAATGCATTCGCATTTAGTTTTTGGTATCTGTTTAAAATGCATTCGCATTTCATTTTTGGTATCTGTTTAAATGCATTCGCATTTAGTTTTTGGTATCTGTTTAAATGCATTCGCATTTAGTTTTTGGTATCTGTTTAAATGCATTCGCATTTAGTTTTTGGTATCTGTTTAAAATGCATTCGCATTTAGTTTTTGGTATCTGTTTAAATGCATTCGCATTTAGTTTTTGGTATCTGTTTAAAATGCATTCGCATTTCATTTTTGGTATCTGTTTAAATGCATT
>CAWLCU010000252.1:55000-60000 GCA_963855975.1 Andrena chrysosceles | reverse complement strand
ATGTGAATCGGATATGTGCCCCTTTTATATATACGTTCACAGAAAGATCTCGGATTCAGACAAAATTCATTACATTTCCCCTTATAAATAAGGGGATGGCATCGGATGCACGATAAAGCGCGTATCACGCGTGCCGCTGCATCCATCGGGAAGCACGGAGTACACGCACGCTAGCATCAACCGTAGAAGCACGGACCACTACACGCTGGACATATCGACAAAGCGCGTATCATTCACGCTGGTCATGTACGTAATAGCGCGGACAAGTGCATGCTGAGCAAACGGGAAAGCGCGAATCGTGCCATGCTGTTCATAACGAGTTGGCACGTAATGTGCGCGCTAGGCATATCGAGATCTGACACCTCTTGGGTTTGTATCTACTTTCTCCCTCTTTCAAAGTTCGAACTTTTAAGTTCGATACTTTATATGTACCCGACGCTAGCCTTCCTTAGCGTTTTGTTAAATTTACATCGTCCATCTGCGTGGATAAAGAGTTGAATGCATAAGGTAGTACAAGCATATAGATAACTGCATACATGTCACCAACGTCACTTTTGGACGCTCACCACGTAAGGGCCATTCGGTCTTAGACACCGACCCGTGGTAATGCTGTGTGGAGAAATCCAAAACGCAACACGGTAAGAACAGTTGAGAAAGAATCTCGAGGAGCGGTGACTGCTTCTCAACCGAGGTCATAGAATAGCCACGCGCCCAACGCTGCTCCGACCGAGACGTTCGGACCGTCGCTCTCCCTTATAGATACCGAACGGCCGGCCGGAACGCCGGCGCCGCCGTACCTTACGCACGGGCGCTTATGGGTGAAAACCGCCGCTACAAGAGCCCGGCCGCCCGGCACGTTTGGACTTAGCCGCGGAGAACGTCGGAGACAAGAGTAAACCGAATAAACAAATTATTATAAACAATCGCCGGGAACATTATCACGATAAATACACTGTCCCAAACGACATTTGAAAATAATTTCTCGCAACTTAGAAATATTTCGGGTCGAAAGGTGTTTTTCTCTTTTTTCTCGAAAACGAGCGCGACCACCGCGGTCGAACCATTAATGTAATACGTTCGGCATGCAACGAGGAACAAGGATCTATAATTGTTTTGGCGATCGGACGAGTTTGGCTTTTGGACGATGGTGCCGGTGGACTTTGAGATCTGACGGGACTTGGAAATATTTCGGACCGAAAGGTGTTTTTCTCGTTTTTCTCGAAAACGAGCGCGACGACCGCGGTCGAACCATTAATGTAATTCGTTCGGAATGGAACGAGGAACAAGGATAACGAGGAGCAACGAAACAGGCAACCGCTCGGGCCGTAGACCGACACGCAACGGGTCGCGACGTTCTACTAGGGGAGAAGTGCACGACTACGTGGCCGGAACATTCGCCGCCAGTGGTGTACCCTCGCTAATGGAACCACGAAGGTCCACCCGGAGTATCGCGCACCGACGGGAGCCAGCCTCGTCGACGATGAATCTCCCCATTCGATCTTTTGAGTTTCTCAGGTTTACCCCTGAACGGTTTCACGTACTCTTGAACTCTCTCTTCAAAGTTCTTTTCAACTTTCCCTCACGGTACTTGTTCGCTATCGGTCTCGTGGTTGTATTTAGCCTTAGATGGAGTTTACCACCCACTTAGGGTTGCACTCTCAAGCAACCCGACTCTATGGAGAGATCCTCCCGAAACGCGTACCGGTCGCTACGGGCCTGGCACCCTCTCCGGGTAAGTGGCCCCATTCAAGATGGACTTGGACGCGGTGCGACGTCACGGGATAAACGGATCCTCCTGAACACTACAATTCCCTGCGGCGGAACCGCGGGATTCAGTGCTGGGCTAATTCCTGTTCGCTCGCCGCTACTAAGGAAATCCTTGTTAGTTTCTTTTCCTCCGCTTAGTAATATGCTTAAATTCAGCGGGTAATCTCGCCTACTCTGAGGTCGTCAATCGTTATTATATAAAAATTATGTGCCACCAGAGAAAAAAGCCGAGACCGCGAAGTAGA
Source organism: Andrena chrysosceles (assembly GCA_963855975.1). Taxonomy (NCBI): domain Eukaryota; kingdom Metazoa; phylum Arthropoda; class Insecta; order Hymenoptera; family Andrenidae; genus Andrena; species Andrena chrysosceles. Next base: position 57,988 of record CAWLCU010000252.1, on the reverse strand, counting down.
GAGAAGATATTTTTGGAGAAGCAGGCACGTGCCTCCCTTCGGTATTATAAATCGTGCTCCCTCTTTTGGATATTGTATCACGAACGGGTCTCCCGGCCGGCGGGAGTACGGGTTCCCCCCGTACACATCCCGGCTCATAACCTGACCCGATGACGGATCGATGTGATCCGATCTCGTGTATGTATATCCAGAGGTGCCATCGCACGATACCAGAGAAAAGGTATATTTGGACTCCCTTCTTCTTCTATAATCGAGAGAATATTTAGTCCCCCCTACCTCTATTATTTTACGCCTCGCCAAAGTGTCTTTTCGTCGCGCATCGTCGATTCGATCCGGGAGGAGACTCTCGCAGAACGACCCCACCGGTTTTTATTTTAACGTCCGTCCGCTATTATTAGCTTTGAGATTCCGCTATCCCTTCACGCCTCGAGCAGTGACTCGCAGCAGAGGGAACCGTGGAAAAATAAGCTTTTCCGTGGACTGGACGACCGGTGAGACCCGCGGTCTCGTATACGATCGACCAACAACGCGACAAAGACATGGGGCGATCGGGGAGACTCGTTTTCTTCAATAGTACGAAGTAGAGTCTTCTTACACACCTTTCGCGGCATCGGCGCCTTTAGGTTCGTCAAAGTTCCAATTCGCGCAGCCGCGCCAACGAGGATTCCGGGGTACAGAAACGTTTTAAACGACGCGTGGAGCAATCACTCTTCTCTCATCGGATGTTTGGCGCAAACACTCTTGTGTGTCGACGGAACGTGGCCGTAGGGAGGGAATGAATATGGCGGCTAGGCGAGGACACGCGCAACGACGGGGAAATACATCGACCCGATCATGTTAACGAGTGATTTTCTAATTTATCATCCCGCACAGCGCCTCCATTCTCTCATGTACACCATCCCCTTGGATCTTCACGGCGTCCCGAAGAACGAGTGTGTTGTGCCCTCGATGTATCGATTGACTGTTCTCTCACTTGTCAACGACGACCCTCTCTTTTATAAAATCCCTGGGGCCGCGTGAACGCGACGATACAGAATGGCGCACATATGCCGCGCCGCACCCTGCTCTTTCTCACTCTATCTTTATCTCTCGCTCTTTGGTCTCTCTTTCTCAGGACAAATTTTTCATTTCAGGCGACGTCGGGAGCACGGTAAAAGATCTCGCGCAGAACGTGAAGGCAAATTCTGCACCACCAGTGCGAGTGGAGAGACCGCTGTGTGTGATGATGATGATCCAGGGGAGCGGTGCAGCACACGGGCGGTCGTTATAAAACAACGACGCACAACGCCGTGAAAGCACGCACGCACGCGAGTCCCTGATAACGCGATCATCATTCATCACATTTCGGCTCTCCCTTTCTGGTTCTCGCACGGGTGAGAGTATAACACACGCTTCACGATTCTCACGCGAGCCGTTGCAAACGCCGACGAACGGCCCAACTTTCGCTCGTACGTCGCGTATCTGACGTGTATCATCCGACCCGACTCCGAAACGCGTTACATCGTCGGAAACGCGTGACGGCGAGGATGTGATTATACGCAGACAGACGCAAGCAGTCTTTTGTATGTGATAACGACCCTCAGCCAGGCGTGGTCCAGGAATTGTATCCGTGGACCGCAATGTGCGTTCGAAATGTCGATGTTCATGTGTCCTGCAGTTCACACGTTGACGCGCAATTAGCTGCGTTCTTCATCGACCCACGAGCCAAGTGATCCACCGTTCAGGGTAATCATGTTATGTTCGTTATTATCTTTGTTCTCGGTTCGGATAAAGCCGAGGCCGGTGCGCCTCCAACCAGCGCGCGAAGGAGGTCCGGGCGTCGCCAGCGATGACGACACGGTGTGTGATTTGTGTCCAGGACGGGAACACCGTCGACGCGTACCGCGGAAACACCGCGACACGTCCGACGGCCGAGCGTACATATTCATTTAAAAACCTTCGAGATGTACTCGGGGCGAGGCCACCGCACGCGACAGCATCCTCTACTTACAACACGCTCCCCCGAAAGCGGACGCACGGCCGGCTTCGATCGGTCCAATCGGACTTTCGCTATCGAAGCTTCACAGCCGGTCCCTTTTTTCGGTTATCGGGGATGCGCGATTAAGCAAGCGATACGCGGGATGCACGTCGACGCGATAGATGCCGCGCCCTAGGTTACCCGGATCCTCTCCAAGGAGAGTGTCGTCCGTCACAGGACTTTTCGGAGAGCGCGACCAAAACTGAGGAAGCGGGATATGAGAGTGGAAGAAGCGTCGTCCAGAAAGAGAGAGAGAAACGTCGCGAGAAACCGAGGGGCTTCGACGGCGGCTCGTTCCTGCTCTCTCTCTCTCTCTCTCTCTCTCTCTCTCTCGCGAGCTTTACTTGACCACTCGGAGCGCTTATGGTGTGTTTTCTCGTCCCTGTCTTGGGTCGCGAGTGACTCCTTTCTCGATACGAGCCTCTACACGCTACTAGCGCAGACAACACGCACAGACACTGGGTCTCCCATACGAGGTGAACGCGAATCGACGAGGCGGCGGGTTATCGTAGAGGACGATCGCAACGACGGGTCTAGTTTTTCCCGATCAGTTAACAACGGCCTCTCGAGAAACGTCGCGCGAGCGCACTCGTGATTGCGTTCGTATTATTATCGTCCCGTTCTCAAAGAGGAGGGCGCATCCGGCGGTCTGGCGCGCTTGGCTCTTTGCGCTTCACCGATGACAGCGGACGGGAGAGTCGCGATGAGAAACCAGGTTCTCTCCGTCTGTAGCGACCTCCGCGCGTAAGCCGTGCCACGGCGGTGATACATTTATCACATTCGCATTTCATTTTTGGTATCTGTTTAAATGCATTCGCATTTAGTTTTTGGTATCTGTTTAAATGCATTCGCATTTAGTTTTTGGTATCTGTTTAAAATGCATTCGCATTTCATTTTTGGTATCTGTTTAAATGCATTCGCATTTAGTTTTTGGTATCTGTTTAAATGCATTCGCATTTAGTTTTTGGTAT
>CAWLCU010000252.1:47500-52500 GCA_963855975.1 Andrena chrysosceles | reverse complement strand
TCTCTATTATATTTCGACATCATATCGTTTTGATTCTTCCACGGACTAATATGTGAATCGGATATGTGCCCCTTTTATATATACGTTCACAGAAAGATCTCGGATTCAGACAAAATTCATTACATTTCCCCTTATAAATAAGGGGATGGCATCGGATGCACGATAAAGCGCGTATCACGCGTGCCGCTGCATCCATCGGGAAGCACGGAGTACACGCACGCTAGCATCAACCGTAGAAGCACGGACCACTACACGCTGGACATATCGACAAAGCGCGTATCATTCACGCTGGTCATGTACGTAATAGCGCGGACAAGTGCATGCTGAGCAAACGGGAAAGCGCGAATCGTGCCATGCTGTTCATAACGAGTTGGCACGTAATGTGCGCGCTAGGCATATCGAGATCTGACACCTCTTGGGTTTGTATCTACTTTCTCCCTCTTTCAAAGTTCGAACTTTTAAGTTCGATACTTTATATGTACCCGACGCTAGCCTTCCTTAGCGTTTTGTTAAATTTACATCGTCCATCTGCGTGGATAAAGAGTTGAATGCATAAGGTAGTACAAGCATATAGATAACTGCATACATGTCACCAACGTCACTTTTGGACGCTCACCACGTAAGGGCCATTCGGTCTTAGACACCGACCCGTGGTAATGCTGTGTGGAGAAATCCAAAACGCAACACGGTAAGAACAGTTGAGAAAGAATCTCGAGGAGCGGTGACTGCTTCTCAACCGAGGTCATAGAATAGCCACGCGCCCAACGCTGCTCCGACCGAGACGTTCGGACCGTCGCTCTCCCTTATAGATACCGAACGGCCGGCCGGAACGCCGGCGCCGCCGTACCTTACGCACGGGCGCTTATGGGTGAAAACCGCCGCTACAAGAGCCCGGCCGCCCGGCACGTTTGGACTTAGCCGCGGAGAACGTCGGAGACAAGAGTAAACCGAATAAACAAATTATTATAAACAATCGCCGGGAACATTATCACGATAAATACACTGTCCCAAACGACATTTGAAAATAATTTCTCGCAACTTAGAAATATTTCGGGTCGAAAGGTGTTTTTCTCTTTTTTCTCGAAAACGAGCGCGACGACCGCGTTCGAACCATTAATGTAATACGTTCGCAATGCAACGAGGAACAAGGATCTATAATTGTTTTGGCGATCGGACGAGTTTGGCTTTTGGACGATGGTGCCGGTGGACTTTGAGATCTGACGGGACTTGGAAATATTTCGGACCGAAAGGTGTTTTTCTCGTTTTTCTCGAAAACGAGCGCGACGACCGCGGTCGAACCATTAATGTAATTCGTTCGGAATGGAACGAGGAACAAGGATAACGAGGAGCAACGAAACAGGCAACCGCTCGGGCCGTAGACCGACACGCAACGGGTCGCGACGTTCTACTAGGGGAGAAGTGCACGACTACGTGGCCGGAACATTCGCCGCCAGTGGTGTACCCTCGCTAATGGAACCACGAAGGTCCACCCGGAGTATCGCGCACCGACGGGAGCCAGCCTCGTCGACGATGAATCTCCCCATTCGATCTTTTGAGTTTCTCAGGTTTACCCCTGAACGGTTTCACGTACTCTTGAACTCTCTCTTCAAAGTTCTTTTCAACTTTCCCTCACGGTACTTGTTCGCTATCGGTCTCGTGGTTGTATTTAGCCTTAGATGGAGTTTACCACCCACTTAGGGTTGCACTCTCAAGCAACCCGACTCTATGGAGAGATCCTCCCGAAACGCGTACCGGTCGCTACGGGCCTGGCACCCTCTCCGGGTAAGTGGCCCCATTCAAGATGGACTTGGACGCGGTGCGACGTCACGGGATAAACGGATCCTCCTGAACACTACAATTCCCTGCGGCGGAACCGCGGGATTCAGTGCTGGGCTAATTCCTGTTCGCTCGCCGCTACTAAGGAAATCCTTGTTAGTTTCTTTTCCTCCGCTTAGTAATATGCTTAAATTCAGCGGGTAATCTCGCCTACTCTGAGGTCGTCAATCGTTATTATATAAAAATTATGTGCCACCAGAGAAAAAAGCCGAGACCGCGAAGTAGAGAGAAGATATTTTTGGAGAAGCAGGCACGTGCCTCCCTTCGGTATTATAAATCGTGCTCCCTCTTTTGGATATTGTATCACGAACGGGTCTCCCGGCCGGCGGGAGTACGGGTTCCCCCCGTACACATCCCGGCTCATAACCTGACCCGATGACGGATCGATGTGATCCGATCTCGTGTATGTATATCCAGAGGTGCCATCGCACGATACCAGAGAAAAGGTATATTTGGACTCCCTTCTTCTTCTATAATCGAGAGAATATTTAGTCCCCCCTACCTCTATTATTTTACGCCTCGCCAAAGTGTCTTTTCGTCGCGCATCGTCGATTCGATCCGGGAGGAGACTCTCGCAGAACGACCCCACCGGTTTTTATTTTAACGTCCGTCCGCTATTATTAGCTTTGAGATTCCGCTATCCCTTCACGCCTCGAGCAGTGACTCGCAGCAGAGGGAACCGTGGAAAAATAAGCTTTTCCGTGGACTGGACGACCGGTGAGACCCGCGGTCTCGTATACGATCGACCAACAACGCGACAAAGACATGGGGCGATCGGGGAGACTCGTTTTCTTCAATAGTACGAAGTAGAGTCTTCTTACACACCTTTCGCGGCATCGGCGCCTTTAGGTTCGTCAAAGTTCCAATTCGCGCAGCCGCGCCAACGAGGATTCCGGGGTACAGAAACGTTTTAAACGACGCGTGGAGCAATCACTCTTCTCTCATCGGATGTTTGGCGCAAACACTCTTGTGTGTCGACGGAACGTGGCCGTAGGGAGGGAATGAATATGGCGGCTAGGCGAGGACACGCGCAACGACGGGGAAATACATCGACCCGATCATGTTAACGAGTGATTTTCTAATTTATCATCCCGCACAGCGCCTCCATTCTCTCATGTACACCATCCCCTTGGATCTTCACGGCGTCCCGAAGAACGAGTGTGTTGTGCCCTCGATGTATCGATTGACTGTTCTCTCACTTGTCAACGACGACCCTCTCTTTTATAAAATCCCTGGGGCCGCGTGAACGCGACGATACAGAATGGCGCACATATGCCGCGCCGCACCCTGCTCTTTCTCACTCTATCTTTATCTCTCGCTCTTTGGTCTCTCTTTCTCAGGACAAATTTTTCATTTCAGGCGACGTCGGGAGCACGGTAAAAGATCTCGCGCAGAACGTGAAGGCAAATTCTGCACCACCAGTGCGAGTGGAGAGACCGCTGTGTGTGATGATGATGATCCAGGGGAGCGGTGCAGCACACGGGCGGTCGTTATAAAACAACGACGCACAACGCCGTGAAAGCACGCACGCACGCGAGTCCCTGATAACGCGATCATCATTCATCACATTTCGGCTCTCCCTTTCTGGTTCTCGCACGGGTGAGAGTACAACACACGCTTCACGATTCTCACGCGAGCCGTTGCAAACGCCGATGAACGGCCCAACTTTCGCTCGTACGTCGCGTATCTGACGTGTATCATCCGACCCGACTCCGAAACGCGTTACATCGTCGGAAACGCGTGACGGCGAGGATGTGATTATACGCAGACAGACGCAAGCAGTCTTTTGTATGTGATAACGACCCTCAGCCAGGCGTGGTCCAGGAATTGTATCCGTGGACCGCAATGTGCGTTCGAAATGTCGATGTTCATGTGTCCTGCAGTTCACACGTTGACGCGCAATTAGCTGCGTTCTTCATCGACCCACGAGCCAAGTGATCCACCGTTCAGGGTAATCATGTTATGTTCGTTATTATCTTTGTTCTCGGTTCGGATAAAGCCGAGGCCGGTGCGCCTCCAACCAGCGCGCGAAGGAGGTCCGGGCGTCGCCAGCGATGACGACACGGTGTGTGATTTGTGTCCAGGACAGGAACACCGTCGACGCGTACCGCGGAAACACCGCGACACGTCCGACGGCCGAGCGTACATATTCATTTAAAAACCTTCGAGATGTACTCGGGGCGAGGCCACCGCACGCGACAGCATCCTCTACTTACAACACGCTCCCCCGAAAGCGGACGCACGGCCGGCTTCGATCGGTCCAATCGGACTTTCGCTATCGAAGCTTCACAGCCGGTCCCTTTTTTCGGTTATCGGGGATGCGCGATTAAGCAAGCGATACGCGGGATGCACGTCGACGCGATAGATGCCGCGCCCTAGGTTACCCGGATCCTCTCCAAGGAGAGTGTCGTCCGTCACAGGACTTTTCGGAGAGCGCGACCAAAACTGAGGAAGCGGGATATGAGAGTGGAAGAAGCGTCGTCCAGAAAGAGAGAGAGAAACGTCGCGAGAAACCGAGGGGCTTCGACGGCGGCTCGTTCCTGCTCTCTCTCTCTCTCTCTCTCTCTCTCTCTCGCGAGCTTTACTTGACCACTCGGAGCGCTTATGGTGTGTTTTCTCGTCCCTGTCTTGGGTCGCGAGTGACTCCTTTCTCGATACGAGCCTCTACACGCTACTAGCGCAGACAACACGCACAGACACTGGGTCTCCCATACGAGGTGAACGCGAATCGACGAGGCGGCGGGTTATCGTAGAGGACGATCGCAACGACGGGTCTAGTTTTTCCCGATCAGTTAACAACGGCCTCTCGAGAAACGTCGCGCGAGCGCACTCGTGATTGCGTTCGTATTATTATCGTCCCGTTCTCAAAGAGGAGGGCGCATCCGGCGGTCTGGCGCGCTTGGCTCTTTGCGCTTCACCGATGACAGCGGACGGGAGAGTCGCGATGAGAAACCAGGTTCTCTCCGTCTGTAGCGACCTCCGCGCGTAAGCCGTGCCACGGCGGTGATAAATGCATTCGCATTTCATTTTTGGTATCTGTTTAAATGCATTCGCATTTAGTTTTTGGTATCTGTTTAAATGCATTCGCATTTAGTTTTTGGTATCTGTTTAAAATGCATTCGCATTTCATTTTTGGTATCTGTTTAAATGCATTCGCATTTAGT
>CAWLCU010000252.1:40000-45000 GCA_963855975.1 Andrena chrysosceles | reverse complement strand
TCCGCTCTTTTAGAGACGGATCGACGATGCCCCACGTTTGATTTTATAAACTTGCACATAGCGTGCAGTTTGAGACATCATATCCTCGATTTGTTCCACTAATTCTATCATCTCGGATATGTGCCTACCTCCTCCTCCTCCTCTCTTAGCTCAATACTCCCTTCTAGACACACACCGTATATATCCTGGAGGATTTTCCACAGACTAACTCGCTCCATCGGATACGCGTATGTGCCTTTTTCCCTTCCTTCTCTATTATATTTCGACATCATATCGTTTTGATTCTTCCACGGACTAATATGTGAATCGGATATGTGCCCCTTTTATATATACGTTCACAGAAAGATCTCGGATTCAGACAAAATTCATTACATTTCCCCTTATAAATAAGGGGATGGCATCGGATGCACGATAAAGCGCGTATCACGCGTGCCGCTGCATCCATCGGGAAGCACGGAGTACACGCACGCTAGCATCAACCGTAGAAGCACGGACCACTACACGCTGGACATATCGACAAAGCGCGTATCATTCACGCTGGTCATGTACGTAATAGCGCGGACAAGTGCATGCTGAGCAAACGGGAAAGCGCGAATCGTGCCATGCTGTTCATAACGAGTTGGCACGTAATGTGCGCGCTAGGCATATCGAGATCTGACACCTCTTGGGTTTGTATCTACTTTCTCCCTCTTTCAAAGTTCGAACTTTTAAGTTCGATACTTTATATGTACCCGACGCTAGCCTTCCTTAGCGTTTTGTTAAATTTACATCGTCCATCTGCGTGGATAAAGAGTTGAATGCATAAGGTAGTACAAGCATATAGATAACTGCATACATGTCACCAACGTCACTTTTGGACGCTCACCACGTAAGGGCCATTCGGTCTTAGACACCGACCCGTGGTAATGCTGTGTGGAGAAATCCAAAACGCAACACGGTAAGAACAGTTGAGAAAGAATCTCGAGGAGCGGTGACTGCTTCTCAACCGAGGTCATAGAATAGCCACGCGCCCAACGCTGCTCCGACCGAGACGTTCGGACCGTCGCTCTCCCTTATAGATACCGAACGGCCGGCCGGAACGCCGGCGCCGCCGTACCTTACGCACGGGCGCTTATGGGTGAAAACCGCCGCTACAAGAGCCCGGCCGCCCGGCACGTTTGGACTTAGCCGCGGAGAACGTCGGAGACAAGAGTAAACCGAATAAACAAATTATTATAAACAATCGCCGGGAACATTATCACGATAAATACACTGTCCCAAACGACATTTGAAAATAATTTCTCGCAACTTAGAAATATTTCGGGTCGAAAGGTGTTTTTCTCTTTTTTCTCGAAAACGAGCGCGACCACCGCGGTCGAACCATTAATGTAATACGTTCGGCATGCAACGAGGAACAAGGATCTATAATTGTTTTGGCGATCGGACGAGTTTGGCTTTTGGACGATGGTGCCGGTGGACTTTGAGATCTGACGGGACTTGGAAATATTTCGGACCGAAAGGTGTTTTTCTCGTTTTTCTCGAAAACGAGCGCGACGACCGCGGTCGAACCATTAATGTAATTCGTTCGGAATGGAACGAGGAACAAGGATAACGAGGAGCAACGAAACAGGCAACCGCTCGGGCCGTAGACCGACACGCAACGGGTCGCGACGTTCTACTAGGGGAGAAGTGCACGACTACGTGGCCGGAACATTCGCCGCCAGTGGTGTACCCTCGCTAATGGAACCACGAAGGTCCACCCGGAGTATCGCGCACCGACGGGAGCCAGCCTCGTCGACGATGAATCTCCCCATTCGATCTTTTGAGTTTCTCAGGTTTACCCCTGAACGGTTTCACGTACTCTTGAACTCTCTCTTCAAAGTTCTTTTCAACTTTCCCTCACGGTACTTGTTCGCTATCGGTCTCGTGGTTGTATTTAGCCTTAGATGGAGTTTACCACCCACTTAGGGTTGCACTCTCAAGCAACCCGACTCTATGGAGAGATCCTCCCGAAACGCGTACCGGTCGCTACGGGCCTGGCACCCTCTCCGGGTAAGTGGCCCCATTCAAGATGGACTTGGACGCGGTGCGACGTCACGGGATAAACGGATCCTCCTGAACACTACAATTCCCTGCGGCGGAACCGCGGGATTCAGTGCTGGGCTAATTCCTGTTCGCTCGCCGCTACTAAGGAAATCCTTGTTAGTTTCTTTTCCTCCGCTTAGTAATATGCTTAAATTCAGCGGGTAATCTCGCCTACTCTGAGGTCGTCAATCGTTATTATATAAAAATTATGTGCCACCAGAGAAAAAAGCCGAGACCGCGAAGTAGAGAGAAGATATTTTTGGAGAAGCAGGCACGTGCCTCCCTTCGGTATTATAAATCGTGCTCCCTCTTTTGGATATTGTATCACGAACGGGTCTCCCGGCCGGCGGGAGTACGGGTTCCCCCCGTACACATCCCGGCTCATAACCTGACCCGATGACGGATCGATGTGATCCGATCTCGTGTATGTATATCCAGAGGTGCCATCGCACGATACCAGAGAAAAGGTATATTTGGACTCCCTTCTTCTTCTATAATCGAGAGAATATTTAGTCCCCCCTACCTCTATTATTTTACGCCTCGCCAAAGTGTCTTTTCGTCGCGCATCGTCGATTCGATCCGGGAGGAGACTCTCGCAGAACGACCCCACCGGTTTTTATTTTAACGTCCGTCCGCTATTATTAGCTTTGAGATTCCGCTATCCCTTCACGCCTCGAGCAGTGACTCGCAGCAGAGGGAACCGTGGAAAAATAAGCTTTTCCGTGGACTGGACGACCGGTGAGACCCGCGGTCTCGTATACGATCGACCAACAACGCGACAAAGACATGGGGCGATCGGGGAGACTCGTTTTCTTCAATAGTACGAAGTAGAGTCTTCTTACACACCTTTCGCGGCATCGGCGCCTTTAGGTTCGTCAAAGTTCCAATTCGCGCAGCCGCGCCAACGAGGATTCCGGGGTACAGAAACGTTTTAAACGACGCGTGGAGCAATCACTCTTCTCTCATCGGATGTTTGGCGCAAACACTCTTGTGTGTCGACGGAACGTGGCCGTAGGGAGGGAATGAATATGGCGGCTAGGCGAGGACACGCGCAACGACGGGGAAATACATCGACCCGATCATGTTAACGAGTGATTTTCTAATTTATCATCCCGCACAGCGCCTCCATTCTCTCATGTACACCATCCCCTTGGATCTTCACGGCGTCCCGAAGAACGAGTGTGTTGTGCCCTCGATGTATCGATTGACTGTTCTCTCACTTGTCAACGACGACCCTCTCTTTTATAAAATCCCTGGGGCCGCGTGAACGCGACGATACAGAATGGCGCACATATGCCGCGCCGCACCCTGCTCTTTCTCACTCTATCTTTATCTCTCGCTCTTTGGTCTCTCTTTCTCAGGACAAATTTTTCATTTCAGGCGACGTCGGGAGCACGGTAAAAGATCTCGCGCAGAACGTGAAGGCAAATTCTGCACCACCAGTGCGAGTGGAGAGACCGCTGTGTGTGATGATGATGATCCAGGGGAGCGGTGCAGCACACGGGCGGTCGTTATAAAACAACGACGCACAACGCCGTGAAAGCACGCACGCACGCGAGTCCCTGATAACGCGATCATCATTCATCACATTTCGGCTCTCCCTTTCTGGTTCTCGCACGGGTGAGAGTATAACACACGCTTCACGATTCTCACGCGAGCCGTTGCAAACGCCGACGAACGGCCCAACTTTCGCTCGTACGTCGCGTATCTGACGTGTATCATCCGACCCGACTCCGAAACGCGTTACATCGTCGGAAACGCGTGACGGCGAGGATGTGATTATACGCAGACAGACGCAAGCAGTCTTTTGTATGTGATAACGACCCTCAGCCAGGCGTGGTCCAGGAATTGTATCCGTGGACCGCAATGTGCGTTCGAAATGTCGATGTTCATGTGTCCTGCAGTTCACACGTTGACGCGCAATTAGCTGCGTTCTTCATCGACCCACGAGCCAAGTGATCCACCGTTCAGGGTAATCATGTTATGTTCGTTATTATCTTTGTTCTCGGTTCGGATAAAGCCGAGGCCGGTGCGCCTCCAACCAGCGCGCGAAGGAGGTCCGGGCGTCGCCAGCGATGACGACACGGTGTGTGATTTGTGTCCAGGACGGGAACACCGTCGACGCGTACCGCGGAAACACCGCGACACGTCCGACGGCCGAGCGTACATATTCATTTAAAAACCTTCGAGATGTACTCGGGGCGAGGCCACCGCACGCGACAGCATCCTCTACTTACAACACGCTCCCCCGAAAGCGGACGCACGGCCGGCTTCGATCGGTCCAATCGGACTTTCGCTATCGAAGCTTCACAGCCGGTCCCTTTTTTCGGTTATCGGGGATGCGCGATTAAGCAAGCGATACGCGGGATGCACGTCGACGCGATAGATGCCGCGCCCTAGGTTACCCGGATCCTCTCCAAGGAGAGTGTCGTCCGTCACAGGACTTTTCGGAGAGCGCGACCAAAACTGAGGAAGCGGGATATGAGAGTGGAAGAAGCGTCGTCCAGAAAGAGAGAGAGAAACGTCGCGAGAAACCGAGGGGCTTCGACGGCGGCTCGTTCCTGCTCTCTCTCTCTCTCTCTCTCTCTCTCTCTCTCGCGAGCTTTACTTGACCACTCGGAGCGCTTATGGTGTGTTTTCTCGTCCCTGTCTTGGGTCGCGAGTGACTCCTTTCTCGATACGAGCCTCTACACGCTACTAGCGCAGACAACACGCACAGACACTGGGTCTCCCATACGAGGTGAACGCGAATCGACGAGGCGGCGGGTTATCGTAGAGGACGATCGCAACGACGGGTCTAGTTTTTCCCGATCAGTTAACAACGGCCTCTCGAGAAACGTCGCGCGAGCGCACTCGTGATTGCGTTCGTATTATTATCGTCCCGTTCTCAAAGAGGAGGGCGCATCCGGCGGTCTGGCGCGCTTGGCTCTTTGCGC
>CAWLCU010000252.1:32500-37500 GCA_963855975.1 Andrena chrysosceles | reverse complement strand
CTCTATTCGAATTCACACACTTTCGTGTTCTTTCTGTTCTCATCGCGTCGTCCGCTCTTTTAGAGACGGATCGACGATGCCCCACGTTTGATTTTATAAACTTGCACATAGCGTGCAGTTTGAGACATCATATCCTCGATTTGTTCCACTAATTCTATCATCTCGGATATGTGCCTACCTCCTCCTCCTCCTCTCTTAGCTCAATACTCCCTTCTAGACACACACCGTATATATCCTGGAGGATTTTCCACAGACTAACTCGCTCCATCGGATACGCGTATGTGCCTTTTTCCCTTCCTTCTCTATTATATTTCGACATCATATCGTTTTGATTCTTCCACGGACTAATATGTGAATCGGATATGTGCCCCTTTTATATATACGTTCACAGAAAGATCTCGGATTCAGACAAAATTCATTACATTTCCCCTTATAAATAAGGGGATGGCATCGGATGCACGATAAAGCGCGTATCACGCGTGCCGCTGCATCCATCGGGAAGCACGGAGTACACGCACGCTAGCATCAACCGTAGAAGCACGGACCACTACACGCTGGACATATCGACAAAGCGCGTATCATTCACGCTGGTCATGTACGTAATAGCGCGGACAAGTGCATGCTGAGCAAACGGGAAAGCGCGAATCGTGCCATGCTGTTCATAACGAGTTGGCACGTAATGTGCGCGCTAGGCATATCGAGATCTGACACCTCTTGGGTTTGTATCTACTTTCTCCCTCTTTCAAAGTTCGAACTTTTAAGTTCGATACTTTATATGTACCCGACGCTAGCCTTCCTTAGCGTTTTGTTAAATTTACATCGTCCATCTGCGTGGATAAAGAGTTGAATGCATAAGGTAGTACAAGCATATAGATAACTGCATACATGTCACCAACGTCACTTTTGGACGCTCACCACGTAAGGGCCATTCGGTCTTAGACACCGACCCGTGGTAATGCTGTGTGGAGAAATCCAAAACGCAACACGGTAAGAACAGTTGAGAAAGAATCTCGAGGAGCGGTGACTGCTTCTCAACCGAGGTCATAGAATAGCCACGCGCCCAACGCTGCTCCGACCGAGACGTTCGGACCGTCGCTCTCCCTTATAGATACCGAACGGCCGGCCGGAACGCCGGCGCCGCCGTACCTTACGCACGGGCGCTTATGGGTGAAAACCGCCGCTACAAGAGCCCGGCCGCCCGGCACGTTTGGACTTAGCCGCGGAGAACGTCGGAGACAAGAGTAAACCGAATAAACAAATTATTATAAACAATCGCCGGGAACATTATCACGATAAATACACTGTCCCAAACGACATTTGAAAATAATTTCTCGCAACTTAGAAATATTTCGGGTCGAAAGGTGTTTTTCTCTTTTTTCTCGAAAACGAGCGCGACGACCGCGTTCGAACCATTAATGTAATACGTTCGCAATGCAACGAGGAACAAGGATCTATAATTGTTTTGGCGATCGGACGAGTTTGGCTTTTGGACGATGGTGCCGGTGGACTTTGAGATCTGACGGGACTTGGAAATATTTCGGACCGAAAGGTGTTTTTCTCGTTTTTCTCGAAAACGAGCGCGACGACCGCGGTCGAACCATTAATGTAATTCGTTCGGAATGGAACGAGGAACAAGGATAACGAGGAGCAACGAAACAGGCAACCGCTCGGGCCGTAGACCGACACGCAACGGGTCGCGACGTTCTACTAGGGGAGAAGTGCACGACTACGTGGCCGGAACATTCGCCGCCAGTGGTGTACCCTCGCTAATGGAACCACGAAGGTCCACCCGGAGTATCGCGCACCGACGGGAGCCAGCCTCGTCGACGATGAATCTCCCCATTCGATCTTTTGAGTTTCTCAGGTTTACCCCTGAACGGTTTCACGTACTCTTGAACTCTCTCTTCAAAGTTCTTTTCAACTTTCCCTCACGGTACTTGTTCGCTATCGGTCTCGTGGTTGTATTTAGCCTTAGATGGAGTTTACCACCCACTTAGGGTTGCACTCTCAAGCAACCCGACTCTATGGAGAGATCCTCCCGAAACGCGTACCGGTCGCTACGGGCCTGGCACCCTCTCCGGGTAAGTGGCCCCATTCAAGATGGACTTGGACGCGGTGCGACGTCACGGGATAAACGGATCCTCCTGAACACTACAATTCCCTGCGGCGGAACCGCGGGATTCAGTGCTGGGCTAATTCCTGTTCGCTCGCCGCTACTAAGGAAATCCT
Organism: Andrena chrysosceles; assembly: GCA_963855975.1. Classification (NCBI taxonomy): domain Eukaryota; kingdom Metazoa; phylum Arthropoda; class Insecta; order Hymenoptera; family Andrenidae; genus Andrena; species Andrena chrysosceles. Next base: position 35,271 of record CAWLCU010000252.1, on the reverse strand, counting down.
TGTTAGTTTCTTTTCCTCCGCTTAGTAATATGCTTAAATTCAGCGGGTAATCTCGCCTACTCTGAGGTCGTCAATCGTTATTATATAAAAATTATGTGCCACCAGAGAAAAAAGCCGAGACCGCGAAGTAGAGAGAAGATATTTTTGGAGAAGCAGGCACGTGCCTCCCTTCGGTATTATAAATCGTGCTCCCTCTTTTGGATATTGTATCACGAACGGGTCTCCCGGCCGGCGGGAGTACGGGTTCCCCCCGTACACATCCCGGCTCATAACCTGACCCGATGACGGATCGATGTGATCCGATCTCGTGTATGTATATCCAGAGGTGCCATCGCACGATACCAGAGAAAAGGTATATTTGGACTCCCTTCTTCTTCTATAATCGAGAGAATATTTAGTCCCCCCTACCTCTATTATTTTACGCCTCGCCAAAGTGTCTTTTCGTCGCGCATCGTCGATTCGATCCGGGAGGAGACTCTCGCAGAACGACCCCACCGGTTTTTATTTTAACGTCCGTCCGCTATTATTAGCTTTGAGATTCCGCTATCCCTTCACGCCTCGAGCAGTGACTCGCAGCAGAGGGAACCGTGGAAAAATAAGCTTTTCCGTGGACTGGACGACCGGTGAGACCCGCGGTCTCGTATACGATCGACCAACAACGCGACAAAGACATGGGGCGATCGGGGAGACTCGTTTTCTTCAATAGTACGAAGTAGAGTCTTCTTACACACCTTTCGCGGCATCGGCGCCTTTAGGTTCGTCAAAGTTCCAATTCGCGCAGCCGCGCCAACGAGGATTCCGGGGTACAGAAACGTTTTAAACGACGCGTGGAGCAATCACTCTTCTCTCATCGGATGTTTGGCGCAAACACTCTTGTGTGTCGACGGAACGTGGCCGTAGGGAGGGAATGAATATGGCGGCTAGGCGAGGACACGCGCAACGACGGGGAAATACATCGACCCGATCATGTTAACGAGTGATTTTCTAATTTATCATCCCGCACAGCGCCTCCATTCTCTCATGTACACCATCCCCTTGGATCTTCACGGCGTCCCGAAGAACGAGTGTGTTGTGCCCTCGATGTATCGATTGACTGTTCTCTCACTTGTCAACGACGACCCTCTCTTTTATAAAATCCCTGGGGCCGCGTGAACGCGACGATACAGAATGGCGCACATATGCCGCGCCGCACCCTGCTCTTTCTCACTCTATCTTTATCTCTCGCTCTTTGGTCTCTCTTTCTCAGGACAAATTTTTCATTTCAGGCGACGTCGGGAGCACGGTAAAAGATCTCGCGCAGAACGTGAAGGCAAATTCTGCACCACCAGTGCGAGTGGAGAGACCGCTGTGTGTGATGATGATGATCCAGGGGAGCGGTGCAGCACACGGGCGGTCGTTATAAAACAACGACGCACAACGCCGTGAAAGCACGCACGCACGCGAGTCCCTGATAACGCGATCATCATTCATTACATTTCGGCTCTCCCTTTCTGGTTCTCGCACGGGTGAGAGTATAACACACGCTTCACGATTCTCACGCGAGCCGTTGCAAACGCCGACGAACGGCCCAACTTTCGCTCGTACGTCGCGTATCTGACGTGTATCATCCGACCCGACTCCGAAACGCGTTACATCGTCGGAAACGCGTGACGGCGAGGATGTGATTATACGCAGACAGACGCAAGCAGTCTTTTGTATGTGATAACGACCCTCAGCCAGGCGTGGTCCAGGAATTGTATCCGTGGACCGCAATGTGCGTTCGAAATGTCGATGTTCATGTGTCCTGCAGTTCACACGTTGACGCGCAATTAGCTGCGTTCTTCATCGACCCACGAGCCAAGTGATCCACCGTTCAGGGTAATCATGTTATGTTCGTTATTATCTTTGTTCTCGGTTCGGATAAAGCCGAGGCCGGTGCGCCTCCAACCAGCGCGCGAAGGAGGTCCGGGCGTCGCCAGCGATGACGACACGGTGTGTGATTTGTGTCCAGGACGGGAACACCGTCGACGCGTACCGCGGAAACACCGCGACACGTCCGACGGCCGAGCGTACATATTCATTTAAAAACCTTCGAGATGTACTCGGGGCGAGGCCACCGCACGCGACAGCATCCTCTACTTACAACACGCTCCCCCGAAAGCGGACGCACGGCCGGCTTCGATCGGTCCAATCGGACTTTCGCTATCGAAGCTTCACAGCCGGTCCCTTTTTTCGGTTATCGGGGATGCGCGATTAAGCAAGCGATACGCGGGATGCACGTCGACGCGATAGATGCCGCGCCCTAGGTTACCCGGATCCTCTCCAAGGAGAGTGTCGTCCGTCACAGGACTTTTCGGAGAGCGCGACCAAAACTGAGGAAGCGGGATATGAGAGTGGAAGAAGCGTCGTCCAGAAAGAGAGAGAGAAACGTCGCGAGAAACCGAGGGGCTTCGACGGCGGCTCGTTCCTGCTCTCTCTCTCTCTCTCTCTCTCTCTCTCTCTCTCTCGCGAGCTTTACTTGACCACTCGGAGCGCTTATGGTGTGTTTTCTCGTCCCTGTCTTGGGTCGCGAGTGACTCCTTTCTCGATACGAGCCTCTACACGCTACTAGCGCAGACAACACGCACAGACACTGGGTCTCCCATACGAGGTGAACGCGAATCGACGAGGCGGCGGGTTATCGTAGAGGACGATCGCAACGACGGGTCTAGTTTTTCCCGATCAGTTAACAACGGCCTCTCGAGAAACGTCGCGCGAGCGCACTCGTGATTGCGTTCGTATTATTATCGTCC
>CAWLCU010000252.1:25000-30000 GCA_963855975.1 Andrena chrysosceles | reverse complement strand
GACAAGCATATGACTACTGGCAGGATCAACCAGGGAGCTTCGCGAAGCATTCCCCTCTATTCGAATTCACACACTTTCGTGTTCTTTCTGTTCTCATCGCGTCGTCCGCTCTTTTAGAGACGGATCGACGATGCCCCACGTTTGATTTTATAAACTTGCACATAGCGTGCAGTTTGAGACATCATATCCTCGATTTGTTCCACTAATTCTATCATCTCGGATATGTGCCTACCTCCTCCTCCTCCTCTCTTAGCTCAATACTCCCTTCTAGACACACACCGTATATATCCTGGAGGATTTTCCACAGACTAACTCGCTCCATCGGATACGCGTATGTGCCTTTTTCCCTTCCTTCTCTATTATATTTCGACATCATATCGTTTTGATTCTTCCACGGACTAATATGTGAATCGGATATGTGCCCCTTTTATATATACGTTCACAGAAAGATCTCGGATTCAGACAAAATTCATTACATTTCCCCTTATAAATAAGGGGATGGCATCGGATGCACGATAAAGCGCGTATCACGCGTGCCGCTGCATCCATCGGGAAGCACGGAGTACACGCACGCTAGCATCAACCGTAGAAGCACGGACCACTACACGCTGGACATATCGACAAAGCGCGTATCATTCACGCTGGTCATGTACGTAATAGCGCGGACAAGTGCATGCTGAGCAAACGGGAAAGCGCGAATCGTGCCATGCTGTTCATAACGAGTTGGCACGTAATGTGCGCGCTAGGCATATCGAGATCTGACACCTCTTGGGTTTGTATCTACTTTCTCCCTCTTTCAAAGTTCGAACTTTTAAGTTCGATACTTTATATGTACCCGACGCTAGCCTTCCTTAGCGTTTTGTTAAATTTACATCGTCCATCTGCGTGGATAAAGAGTTGAATGCATAAGGTAGTACAAGCATATAGATAACTGCATACATGTCACCAACGTCACTTTTGGACGCTCACCACGTAAGGGCCATTCGGTCTTAGACACCGACCCGTGGTAATGCTGTGTGGAGAAATCCAAAACGCAACACGGTAAGAACAGTTGAGAAAGAATCTCGAGGAGCGGTGACTGCTTCTCAACCGAGGTCATAGAATAGCCACGCGCCCAACGCTGCTCCGACCGAGACGTTCGGACCGTCGCTCTCCCTTATAGATACCGAACGGCCGGCCGGAACGCCGGCGCCGCCGTACCTTACGCACGGGCGCTTATGGGTGAAAACCGCCGCTACAAGAGCCCGGCCGCCCGGCACGTTTGGACTTAGCCGCGGAGAACGTCGGAGACAAGAGTAAACCGAATAAACAAATTATTATAAACAATCGCCGGGAACATTATCACGATAAATACACTGTCCCAAACGACATTTGAAAATAATTTCTCGCAACTTAGAAATATTTCGGGTCGAAAGGTGTTTTTCTCTTTTTTCTCGAAAACGAGCGCGACCACCGCGGTCGAACCATTAATGTAATACGTTCGGCATGCAACGAGGAACAAGGATCTATAATTGTTTTGGCGATCGGACGAGTTTGGCTTTTGGACGATGGTGCCGGTGGACTTTGAGATCTGACGGGACTTGGAAATATTTCGGACCGAAAGGTGTTTTTCTCGTTTTTCTCGAAAACGAGCGCGACGACCGCGGTCGAACCATTAATGTAATTCGTTCGGAATGGAACGAGGAACAAGGATAACGAGGAGCAACGAAACAGGCAACCGCTCGGGCCGTAGACCGACACGCAACGGGTCGCGACGTTCTACTAGGGGAGAAGTGCACGACTACGTGGCCGGAACATTCGCCGCCAGTGGTGTACCCTCGCTAATGGAACCACGAAGGTCCACCCGGAGTATCGCGCACCGACGGGAGCCAGCCTCGTCGACGATGAATCTCCCCATTCGATCTTTTGGGTTTCTCAGGTTTACCCCTGAACGGTTTCACGTACTCTTGAACTCTCTCTTCAAAGTTCTTTTCAACTTTCCCTCACGGTACTTGTTCGCTATCGGTCTCGTGGTTGTATTTAGCCTTAGATGGAGTTTACCACCCACTTAGGGTTGCACTCTCAAGCAACCCGACTCTATGGAGAGATCCTCCCGAAACGCGTACCGGTCGCTACGGGCCTGGCACCCTCTCCGGGTAAGTGGCCCCATTCAAGATGGACTTGGACGCGGTGCGACGTCACGGGATAAACGGATCCTCCTGAACACTACAATTCCCTGCGGCGGAACCGCGGGATTCAGTGCTGGGCTAATTCCTGTTCGCTCGCCGCTACTAAGGAAATCCTTGTTAGTTTCTTTTCCTCCGCTTAGTAATATGCTTAAATTCAGCGGGTAATCTCGCCTACTCTGAGGTCGTCAATCGTTATTATATAAAAATTATGTGCCACCAGAGAAAAAAGCCGAGACCGCGAAGTAGAGAGAAGATATTTTTGGAGAAGCAGGCACGTGCCTCCCTTCGGTATTATAAATCGTGCTCCCTCTTTTGGATATTGTATCACGAACGGGTCTCCCGGCCGGCGGGAGTACGGGTTCCCCCCGTACACATCCCGGCTCATAACCTGACCCGATGACGGATCGATGTGATCCGATCTCGTGTATGTATATCCAGAGGTGCCATCGCACGATACCAGAGAAAAGGTATATTTGGACTCCCTTCTTCTTCTATAATCGAGAGAATATTTAGTCCCCCCTACCTCTATTATTTTACGCCTCGCCAAAGTGTCTTTTCGTCGCGCATCGTCGATTCGATCCGGGAGGAGACTCTCGCAGAACGACCCCACCGGTTTTTATTTTAACGTCCGTCCGCTATTATTAGCTTTGAGATTCCGCTATCCCTTCACGCCTCGAGCAGTGACTCGCAGCAGAGGGAACCGTGGAAAAATAAGCTTTTCCGTGGACTGGACGACCGGTGAGACCCGCGGTCTCGTATACGATCGACCAACAACGCGACAAAGACATGGGGCGATCGGGGAGACTCGTTTTCTTCAATAGTACGAAGTAGAGTCTTCTTACACACCTTTCGCGGCATCGGCGCCTTTAGGTTCGTCAAAGTTCCAATTCGCGCAGCCGCGCCAACGAGGATTCCGGGGTACAGAAACGTTTTAAACGACGCGTGGAGCAATCACTCTTCTCTCATCGGATGTTTGGCGCAAACACTCTTGTGTGTCGACGGAACGTGGCCGTAGGGAGGGAATGAATATGGCGGCTAGGCGAGGACACGCGCAACGACGGGGAAATACATCGACCCGATCATGTTAACGAGTGATTTTCTAATTTATCATCCCGCACAGCGCCTCCATTCTCTCATGTACACCATCCCCTTGGATCTTCACGGCGTCCCGAAGAACGAGTGTGTTGTGCCCTCGATGTATCGATTGACTGTTCTCTCACTTGTCAACGACGACCCTCTCTTTTATAAAATCCCTGGGGCCGCGTGAACGCGACGATACAGAATGGCGCACATATGCCGCGCCGCACCCTGCTCTTTCTCACTCTATCTTTATCTCTCGCTCTTTGGTCTCTCTTTCTCAGGACAAATTTTTCATTTCAGGCGACGTCGGGAGCACGGTAAAAGATCTCGCGCAGAACGTGAAGGCAAATTCTGCACCACCAGTGCGAGTGGAGAGACCGCTGTGTGTGATGATGATGATCCAGGGGAGCGGTGCAGCACACGGGCGGTCGTTATAAAACAACGACGCACAACGCCGTGAAAGCACGCACGCACGCGAGTCCCTGATAACGCGATCATCATTCATCACATTTCGGCTCTCCCTTTCTGGTTCTCGCACGGGTGAGAGTATAACACACGCTTCACGATTCTCACGCGAGCCGTTGCAAACGCCGACGAACGGCCCAACTTTCGCTCGTACGTCGCGTATCTGACGTGTATCATCCGACCCGACTCCGAAACGCGTTACATCGTCGGAAACGCGTGACGGCGAGGATGTGATTATACGCAGACAGACGCAAGCAGTCTTTTGTATGTGATAACGACCCTCAGCCAGGCGTGGTCCAGGAATTGTATCCGTGGACCGCAATGTGCGTTCGAAATGTCGATGTTCATGTGTCCTGCAGTTCACACGTTGACGCGCAATTAGCTGCGTTCTTCATCGACCCACGAGCCAAGTGATCCACCGTTCAGGGTAATCATGTTATGTTCGTTATTATCTTTGTTCTCGGTTCGGATAAAGCCGAGGCCGGTGCGCCTCCAACCAGCGCGCGAAGGAGGTCCGGGCGTCGCCAGCGATGACGACACGGTGTGTGATTTGTGTCCAGGACGGGAACACCGTCGACGCGTACCGCGGAAACACCGCGACACGTCCGACGGCCGAGCGTACATATTCATTTAAAAACCTTCGAGATGTACTCGGGGCGAGGCCACCGCACGCGACAGCATCCTCTACTTACAACACGCTCCCCCGAAAGCGGACGCACGGCCGGCTTCGATCGGTCCAATCGGACTTTCGCTATCGAAGCTTCACAGCCGGTCCCTTTTTTCGGTTATCGGGGATGCGCGATTAAGCAAGCGATACGCGGGATGCACGTCGACGCGATAGATGCCGCGCCCTAGGTTACCCGGATCCTCTCCAAGGAGAGTGTCGTCCGTCACAGGACTTTTCGGAGAGCGCGACCAAAACTGAGGAAGCGGGATATGAGAGTGGAAGAAGCGTCGTCCAGAAAGAGAGAGAGAAACGTCGCGAGAAACCGAGGGGCTTCGACGGCGGCTCGTTCCTGCTCTCTCTCTCTCTCTCTCTCTCTCTCTCTCTCGCGAGCTTTACTTGACCACTCGGAGCGCTTATGGTGTGTTTTCTCGTCCCTGTCTTGGGTCGCGAGTGACTCCTTTCTCGATACGAGCCTCTACACGCTACTAGCGCAGACAACACGCACAGACACTGGGTCTCCCATACGAGGTGAACGCGAATCGACGAGGCGGCGGGTTATCGTAGAGGACGATCGCAACGACGGGTCTAGTTTTTCCCGATCAGTTAACAACGGCCTCTCG
>CAWLCU010000252.1:17500-22500 GCA_963855975.1 Andrena chrysosceles | reverse complement strand
TCCCCTCTATTCGAATTCACACACTTTCGTGTTCTTTCTGTTCTCATCGCGTCGTCCGCTCTTTTAGAGACGGATCGACGATGCCCCACGTTTGATTTTATAAACTTGCACATAGCGTGCAGTTTGAGACATCATATCCTCGATTTGTTCCACTAATTCTATCATCTCGGATATGTGCCTACCTCCTCCTCCTCCTCTCTTAGCTCAATACTCCCTTCTAGACACACACCGTATATATCCTGGAGGATTTTCCACAGACTAACTCGCTCCATCGGATACGCGTATGTGCCTTTTTCCCTTCCTTCTCTATTATATTTCGACATCATATCGTTTTGATTCTTCCACGGACTAATATGTGAATCGGATATGTGCCCCTTTTATATATACGTTCACAGAAAGATCTCGGATTCAGACAAAATTCATTACATTTCCCCTTATAAATAAGGGGATGGCATCGGATGCACGATAAAGCGCGTATCACGCGTGCCGCTGCATCCATCGGGAAGCACGGAGTACACGCACGCTAGCATCAACCGTAGAAGCACGGACCACTACACGCTGGACATATCGACAAAGCGCGTATCATTCACGCTGGTCATGTACGTAATAGCGCGGACAAGTGCATGCTGAGCAAACGGGAAAGCGCGAATCGTGCCATGCTGTTCATAACGAGTTGGCACGTAATGTGCGCGCTAGGCATATCGAGATCTGACACCTCTTGGGTTTGTATCTACTTTCTCCCTCTTTCAAAGTTCGAACTTTTAAGTTCGATACTTTATATGTACCCGACGCTAGCCTTCCTTAGCGTTTTGTTAAATTTACATCGTCCATCTGCGTGGATAAAGAGTTGAATGCATAAGGTAGTACAAGCATATAGATAACTGCATACATGTCACCAACGTCACTTTTGGACGCTCACCACGTAAGGGCCATTCGGTCTTAGACACCGACCCGTGGTAATGCTGTGTGGAGAAATCCAAAACGCAACACGGTAAGAACAGTTGAGAAAGAATCTCGAGGAGCGGTGACTGCTTCTCAACCGAGGTCATAGAATAGCCACGCGCCCAACGCTGCTCCGACCGAGACGTTCGGACCGTCGCTCTCCCTTATAGATACCGAACGGCCGGCCGGAACGCCGGCGCCGCCGTACCTTACGCACGGGCGCTTATGGGTGAAAACCGCCGCTACAAGAGCCCGGCCGCCCGGCACGTTTGGACTTAGCCGCGGAGAACGTCGGAGACAAGAGTAAACCGAATAAACAAATTATTATAAACAATCGCCGGGAACATTATCACGATAAATACACTGTCCCAAACGACATTTGAAAATAATTTCTCGCAACTTAGAAATATTTCGGGTCGAAAGGTGTTTTTCTCTTTTTTCTCGAAAACGAGCGCGACCACCGCGGTCGAACCATTAATGTAATACGTTCGGCATGCAACGAGGAACAAGGATCTATAATTGTTTTGGCGATCGGACGAGTTTGGCTTTTGGACGATGGTGCCGGTGGACTTTGAGATCTGACGGGACTTGGAAATATTTCGGACCGAAAGGTGTTTTTCTCGTTTTTCTCGAAAACGAGCGCGACGACCGCGGTCGAACCATTAATGTAATTCGTTCGGAATGGAACGAGGAACAAGGATAACGAGGAGCAACGAAACAGGCAACCGCTCGGGCCGTAGACCGACACGCAACGGGTCGCGACGTTCTACTAGGGGAGAAGTGCACGACTACGTGGCCGGAACATTCGCCGCCAGTGGTGTACCCTCGCTAATGGAACCACGAAGGTCCACCCGGAGTATCGCGCACCGACGGGAGCCAGCCTCGTCGACGATGAATCTCCCCATTCGATCTTTTGGGTTTCTCAGGTTTACCCCTGAACGGTTTCACGTACTCTTGAACTCTCTCTTCAAAGTTCTTTTCAACTTTCCCTCACGGTACTTGTTCGCTATCGGTCTCGTGGTTGTATTTAGCCTTAGATGGAGTTTACCACCCACTTAGGGTTGCACTCTCAAGCAACCCGACTCTATGGAGAGATCCTCCCGAAACGCGTACCGGTCGCTACGGGCCTGGCACCCTCTCCGGGTAAGTGGCCCCATTCAAGATGGACTTGGACGCGGTGCGACGTCACGGGATAAACGGATCCTCCTGAACACTACAATTCCCTGCGGCGGAACCGCGGGATTCAGTGCTGGGCTAATTCCTGTTCGCTCGCCGCTACTAAGGAAATCCTTGTTAGTTTCTTTTCCTCCGCTTAGTAATATGCTTAAATTCAGCGGGTAATCTCGCCTACTCTGAGGTCGTCAATCGTTATTATATAAAAATTATGTGCCACCAGAGAAAAAAGCCGAGACCGCGAAGTAGAGAGAAGATATTTTTGGAGAAGCAGGCACGTGCCTCCCTTCGGTATTATAAATCGTGCTCCCTCTTTTGGATATTGTATCACGAACGGGTCTCCCGGCCGGCGGGAGTACGGGTTCCCCCCGTACACATCCCGGCTCATAACCTGACCCGATGACGGATCGATGTGATCCGATCTCGTGTATGTATATCCAGAGGTGCCATCGCACGATACCAGAGAAAAGGTATATTTGGACTCCCTTCTTCTTCTATAATCGAGAGAATATTTAGTCCCCCCTACCTCTATTATTTTACGCCTCGCCAAAGTGTCTTTTCGTCGCGCATCGTCGATTCGATCCGGGAGGAGACTCTCGCAGAACGACCCCACCGGTTTTTATTTTAACGTCCGTCCGCTATTATTAGCTTTGAGATTCCGCTATCCCTTCACGCCTCGAGCAGTGACTCGCAGCAGAGGGAACCGTGGAAAAATAAGCTTTTCCGTGGACTGGACGACCGGTGAGACCCGCGGTCTCGTATACGATCGACCAACAACGCGACAAAGACATGGGGCGATCGGGGAGACTCGTTTTCTTCAATAGTACGAAGTAGAGTCTTCTTACACACCTTTCGCGGCATCGGCGCCTTTAGGTTCGTCAAAGTTCCAATTCGCGCAGCCGCGCCAACGAGGATTCCGGGGTACAGAAACGTTTTAAACGACGCGTGGAGCAATCACTCTTCTCTCATCGGATGTTTGGCGCAAACACTCTTGTGTGTCGACGGAACGTGGCCGTAGGGAGGGAATGAATATGGCGGCTAGGCGAGGACACGCGCAACGACGGGGAAATACATCGACCCGATCATGTTAACGAGTGATTTTCTAATTTATCATCCCGCACAGCGCCTCCATTCTCTCATGTACACCATCCCCTTGGATCTTCACGGCGTCCCGAAGAACGAGTGTGTTGTGCCCTCGATGTATCGATTGACTGTTCTCTCACTTGTCAACGACGACCCTCTCTTTTATAAAATCCCTGGGGCCGCGTGAACGCGACGATACAGAATGGCGCACATATGCCGCGCCGCACCCTGCTCTTTCTCACTCTATCTTTATCTCTCGCTCTTTGGTCTCTCTTTCTCAGGACAAATTTTTCATTTCAGGCGACGTCGGGAGCACGGTAAAAGATCTCGCGCAGAACGTGAAGGCAAATTCTGCACCACCAGTGCGAGTGGAGAGACCGCTGTGTGTGATGATGATGATCCAGGGGAGCGGTGCAGCACACGGGCGGTCGTTATAAAACAACGACGCACAACGCCGTGAAAGCACGCACGCACGCGAGTCCCTGATAACGCGATCATCATTCATCACATTTCGGCTCTCCCTTTCTGGTTCTCGCACGGGTGAGAGTATAACACACGCTTCACGATTCTCACGCGAGCCGTTGCAAACGCCGACGAACGGCCCAACTTTCGCTCGTACGTCGCGTATCTGACGTGTATCATCCGACCCGACTCCGAAACGCGTTACATCGTCGGAAACGCGTGACGGCGAGGATGTGATTATACGCAGACAGACGCAAGCAGTCTTTTGTATGTGATAACGACCCTCAGCCAGGCGTGGTCCAGGAATTGTATCCGTGGACCGCAATGTGCGTTCGAAATGTCGATGTTCATGTGTCCTGCAGTTCACACGTTGACGCGCAATTAGCTGCGTTCTTCATCGACCCACGAGCCAAGTGATCCACCGTTCAGGGTAATCATGTTATGTTCGTTATTATCTTTGTTCTCGGTTCGGATAAAGCCGAGGCCGGTGCGCCTCCAACCAGCGCGCGAAGGAGGTCCGGGCGTCGCCAGCGATGACGACACGGTGTGTGATTTGTGTCCAGGACGGGAACACCGTCGACGCGTACCGCGGAAACACCGCGACACGTCCGACGGCCGAGCGTACATATTCATTTAAAAACCTTCGAGATGTACTCGGGGCGAGGCCACCGCACGCGACAGCATCCTCTACTTACAACACGCTCCCCCGAAAGCGGACGCACGGCCGGCTTCGATCGGTCCAATCGGACTTTCGCTATCGAAGCTTCACAGCCGGTCCCTTTTTTCGGTTATCGGGGATGCGCGATTAAGCAAGCGATACGCGGGATGCACGTCGACGCGATAGATGCCGCGCCCTAGGTTACCCGGATCCTCTCCAAGGAGAGTGTCGTCCGTCACAGGACTTTTCGGAGAGCGCGACCAAAACTGAGGAAGCGGGATATGAGAGTGGAAGAAGCGTCGTCCAGAAAGAGAGAGAGAAACGTCGCGAGAAACCGAGGGGCTTCGACGGCGGCTCGTTCCTGCTCTCTCTCTCTCTCTCTCTCTCTCTCTCTCTCGCGAGCTTTACTTGACCACTCGGAGCGCTTATGGTGTGTTTTCTCGTCCCTGTCTTGGGTCGCGAGTGACTCCTTTCTCGATACGAGCCTCTACACGCTACTAGCGCAGACAACACGCACAGACACTGGGTCTCCCATACGAGGTGAACGCGAATCGACGAGGCGGCGGGTTATCGTAGAGGACGATCGCAACGACGGGTCTAGTTTTTCCCGATCAGTTAACAACGGCCTCTCGAGAAACGTCGCGCGAGCGCACTCGTGATTGCGTTCGTATTATTATCGTCC
>CAWLCU010000252.1:10000-15000 GCA_963855975.1 Andrena chrysosceles | reverse complement strand
GTCGTCCGCTCTTTTAGAGACGGATCGACGATGCCCCACGTTTGATTTTATAAACTTGCACATAGCGTGCAGTTTGAGACATCATATCCTCGATTTGTTCCACTAATTCTATCATCTCGGATATGTGCCTACCTCCTCCTCCTCCTCTCTTAGCTCAATACTCCCTTCTAGACACACCGTATATATCCTGGAGGATTTTCCACAGACTAACTCGCTCCATCGGATACGCGTATGTGCCTTTTTCCCTTCCTTCTCTATTATATTTCGACATCATATCGTTTTGATTCTTCCACGGACTAATATGTGAATCGGATATGTGCCCCTTTTATATATACGTTCACAGAAAGATCTCGGATTCAGACAAAATTCATTACATTTCCCCTTATAAATAAGGGGATGGCATCGGATGCACGATAAAGCGCGTATCACGCGTGCCGCTGCATCCATCGGGAAGCACGGAGTACACGCACGCTAGCATCAACCGTAGAAGCACGGACCACTACACGCTGGACATATCGACAAAGCGCGTATCATTCACGCTGGTCATGTACGTAATAGCGCGGACAAGTGCATGCTGAGCAAACGGGAAAGCGCGAATCGTGCCATGCTGTTCATAACGAGTTGGCACGTAATGTGCGCGCTAGGCATATCGAGATCTGACACCTCTTGGGTTTGTATCTACTTTCTCCCTCTTTCAAAGTTCGAACTTTTAAGTTCGATACTTTATATGTACCCGACGCTAGCCTTCCTTAGCGTTTTGTTAAATTTACATCGTCCATCTGCGTGGATAAAGAGTTGAATGCATAAGGTAGTACAAGCATATAGATAACTGCATACATGTCACCAACGTCACTTTTGGACGCTCACCACGTAAGGGCCATTCGGTCTTAGACACCGACCCGTGGTAATGCTGTGTGGAGAAATCCAAAACGCAACACGGTAAGAACAGTTGAGAAAGAATCTCGAGGAGCGGTGACTGCTTCTCAACCGAGGTCATAGAATAGCCACGCGCCCAACGCTGCTCCGACCGAGACGTTCGGACCGTCGCTCTCCCTTATAGATACCGAACGGCCGGCCGGAACGCCGGCGCCGCCGTACCTTACGCACGGGCGCTTATGGGTGAAAACCGCCGCTACAAGAGCCCGGCCGCCCGGCACGTTTGGACTTAGCCGCGGAGAACGTCGGAGACAAGAGTAAACCGAATAAACAAATTATTATAAACAATCGCCGGGAACATTATCACGATAAATACACTGTCCCAAACGACATTTGAAAATAATTTCTCGCAACTTAGAAATATTTCGGGTCGAAAGGTGTTTTTCTCTTTTTTCTCGAAAACGAGCGCGACCACCGCGGTCGAACCATTAATGTAATACGTTCGGCATGCAACGAGGAACAAGGATCTATAATTGTTTTGGCGATCGGACGAGTTTGGCTTTTGGACGATGGTGCCGGTGGACTTTGAGATCTGACGGGACTTGGAAATATTTCGGACCGAAAGGTGTTTTTCTCGTTTTTCTCGAAAACGAGCGCGACGACCGCGGTCGAACCATTAATGTAATTCGTTCGGAATGGAACGAGGAACAAGGATAACGAGGAGCAACGAAACAGGCAACCGCTCGGGCCGTAGACCGACACGCAACGGGTCGCGACGTTCTACTAGGGGAGAAGTGCACGACTACGTGGCCGGAACATTCGCCGCCAGTGGTGTACCCTCGCTAATGGAACCACGAAGGTCCACCCGGAGTATCGCGCACCGACGGGAGCCAGCCTCGTCGACGATGAATCTCCCCATTCGATCTTTTGGGTTTCTCAGGTTTACCCCTGAACGGTTTCACGTACTCTTGAACTCTCTCTTCAAAGTTCTTTTCAACTTTCCCTCACGGTACTTGTTCGCTATCGGTCTCGTGGTTGTATTTAGCCTTAGATGGAGTTTACCACCCACTTAGGGTTGCACTCTCAAGCAACCCGACTCTATGGAGAGATCCTCCCGAAACGCGTACCGGTCGCTACGGGCCTGGCACCCTCTCCGGGTAAGTGGCCCCATTCAAGATGGACTTGGACGCGGTGCGACGTCACGGGATAAACGGATCCTCCTGAACACTACAATTCCCTGCGGCGGAACCGCGGGATTCAGTGCTGGGCTAATTCCTGTTCGCTCGCCGCTACTAAGGAAATCCTTGTTAGTTTCTTTTCCTCCGCTTAGTAATATGCTTAAATTCAGCGGGTAATCTCGCCTACTCTGAGGTCGTCAATCGTTATTATATAAAAATTATGTGCCACCAGAGAAAAAAGCCGAGACCGCGAAGTAGAGAGAAGATATTTTTGGAGAAGCAGGCACGTGCCTCCCTTCGGTATTATAAATCGTGCTCCCTCTTTTGGATATTGTATCACGAACGGGTCTCCCGGCCGGCGGGAGTACGGGTTCCCCCCGTACACATCCCGGCTCATAACCTGACCCGATGACGGATCGATGTGATCCGATCTCGTGTATGTATATCCAGAGGTGCCATCGCACGATACCAGAGAAAAGGTATATTTGGACTCCCTTCTTCTTCTATAATCGAGAGAATATTTAGTCCCCCCTACCTCTATTATTTTACGCCTCGCCAAAGTGTCTTTTCGTCGCGCATCGTCGATTCGATCCGGGAGGAGACTCTCGCAGAACGACCCCACCGGTTTTTATTTTAACGTCCGTCCGCTATTATTAGCTTTGAGATTCCGCTATCCCTTCACGCCTCGAGCAGTGACTCGCAGCAGAGGGAACCGTGGAAAAATAAGCTTTTCCGTGGACTGGACGACCGGTGAGACCCGCGGTCTCGTATACGATCGACCAACAACGCGACAAAGACATGGGGCGATCGGGGAGACTCGTTTTCTTCAATAGTACGAAGTAGAGTCTTCTTACACACCTTTCGCGGCATCGGCGCCTTTAGGTTCGTCAAAGTTCCAATTCGCGCAGCCGCGCCAACGAGGATTCCGGGGTACAGAAACGTTTTAAACGACGCGTGGAGCAATCACTCTTCTCTCATCGGATGTTTGGCGCAAACACTCTTGTGTGTCGACGGAACGTGGCCGTAGGGAGGGAATGAATATGGCGGCTAGGCGAGGACACGCGCAACGACGGGGAAATACATCGACCCGATCATGTTAACGAGTGATTTTCTAATTTATCATCCCGCACAGCGCCTCCATTCTCTCATGTACACCATCCCCTTGGATCTTCACGGCGTCCCGAAGAACGAGTGTGTTGTGCCCTCGATGTATCGATTGACTGTTCTCTCACTTGTCAACGACGACCCTCTCTTTTATAAAATCCCTGGGGCCGCGTGAACGCGACGATACAGAATGGCGCACATATGCCGCGCCGCACCCTGCTCTTTCTCACTCTATCTTTATCTCTCGCTCTTTGGTCTCTCTTTCTCAGGACAAATTTTTCATTTCAGGCGACGTCGGGAGCACGGTAAAAGATCTCGCGCAGAACGTGAAGGCAAATTCTGCACCACCAGTGCGAGTGGAGAGACCGCTGTGTGTGATGATGATGATCCAGGGGAGCGGTGCAGCACACGGGCGGTCGTTATAAAACAACGACGCACAACGCCGTGAAAGCACGCACGCACGCGAGTCCCTGATAACGCGATCATCATTCATCACATTTCGGCTCTCCCTTTCTGGTTCTCGCACGGGTGAGAGTACAACACACGCTTCACGATTCTCACGCGAGCCGTTGCAAACGCCGATGAACGGCCCAACTTTCGCTCGTACGTCGCGTATCTGACGTGTATCATCCGACCCGACTCCGAAACGCGTTACATCGTCGGAAACGCGTGACGGCGAGGATGTGATTATACGCAGACAGACGCAAGCAGTCTTTTGTATGTGATAACGACCCTCAGCCAGGCGTGGTCCAGGAATTGTATCCGTGGACCGCAATGTGCGTTCGAAATGTCGATGTTCATGTGTCCTGCAGTTCACACGTTGACGCGCAATTAGCTGCGTTCTTCATCGACCCACGAGCCAAGTGATCCACCGTTCAGGGTAATCATGTTATGTTCGTTATTATCTTTGTTCTCGGTTCGGATAAAGCCGAGGCCGGTGCGCCTCCAACCAGCGCGCGAAGGAGGTCCGGGCGTCGCCAGCGATGACGACACGGTGTGTGATTTGTGTCCAGGACAGGAACACCGTCGACGCGTACCGCGGAAACACCGCGACACGTCCGACGGCCGAGCGTACATATTCATTTAAAAACCTTCGAGATGTACTCGGGGCGAGGCCACCGCACGCGACAGCATCCTCTACTTACAACACGCTCCCCCGAAAGCGGACGCACGGCCGGCTTCGATCGGTCCAATCGGACTTTCGCTATCGAAGCTTCACAGCCGGTCCCTTTTTTCGGTTATCGGGGATGCGCGATTAAGCAAGCGATACGCGGGATGCACGTCGACGCGATAGATGCCGCGCCCTAGGTTACCCGGATCCTCTCCAAGGAGAGTGTCGTCCGTCACAGGACTTTTCGGAGAGCGCGACCAAAACTGAGGAAGCGGGATATGAGAGTGGAAGAAGCGTCGTCCAGAAAGAGAGAGAGAAACGTCGCGAGAAACCGAGGGGCTTCGACGGCGGCTCGTTCCTGCTCTCTCTCTCTCTCTCTCTCTCTCTCTCTCGCGAGCTTTACTTGACCACTCGGAGCGCTTATGGTGTGTTTTCTCGTCCCTGTCTTGGGTCGCGAGTGACTCCTTTCTCGATACGAGCCTCTACACGCTACTAGCGCAGACAACACGCACAGACACTGGGTCTCCCATACGAGGTGAACGCGAATCGACGAGGCGGCGGGTTATCGTAGAGGACGATCGCAACGACGGGTCTAGTTTTTCCCGATCAGTTAACAACGGCCTCTCGAGAAACGTCGCGCGAGCGCACTCGTGATTGCGTTCGTATTATTATCGTCCCGTTCTCAAAGAGGAGGGCGCATCCGGCGGTCTGGCGCGCTTGGCTCTTTGCGC
>CAWLCU010000252.1:2500-7500 GCA_963855975.1 Andrena chrysosceles | reverse complement strand
TTCGAATTCACACACTTTCGTGTTCTTTCTGTTCTCATCGCGTCGTCCGCTCTTTTAGAGACGGATCGACGATGCCCCACGTTTGATTTTATAAACTTGCACATAGCGTGCAGTTTGAGACATCATATCCTCGATTTGTTCCACTAATTCTATCATCTCGGATATGTGCCTACCTCCTCCTCCTCCTCTCTTAGCTCAATACTCCCTTCTAGACACACCGTATATATCCTGGAGGATTTTCCACAGACTAACTCGCTCCATCGGATACGCGTATGTGCCTTTTTCCCTTCCTTCTCTATTATATTTCGACATCATATCGTTTTGATTCTTCCACGGACTAATATGTGAATCGGATATGTGCCCCTTTTATATATACGTTCACAGAAAGATCTCGGATTCAGACAAAATTCATTACATTTCCCCTTATAAATAAGGGGATGGCATCGGATGCACGATAAAGCGCGTATCACGCGTGCCGCTGCATCCATCGGGAAGCACGGAGTACACGCACGCTAGCATCAACCGTAGAAGCACGGACCACTACACGCTGGACATATCGACAAAGCGCGTATCATTCACGCTGGTCATGTACGTAATAGCGCGGACAAGTGCATGCTGAGCAAACGGGAAAGCGCGAATCGTGCCATGCTGTTCATAACGAGTTGGCACGTAATGTGCGCGCTAGGCATATCGAGATCTGACACCTCTTGGGTTTGTATCTACTTTCTCCCTCTTTCAAAGTTCGAACTTTTAAGTTCGATACTTTATATGTACCCGACGCTAGCCTTCCTTAGCGTTTTGTTAAATTTACATCGTCCATCTGCGTGGATAAAGAGTTGAATGCATAAGGTAGTACAAGCATATAGATAACTGCATACATGTCACCAACGTCACTTTTGGACGCTCACCACGTAAGGGCCATTCGGTCTTAGACACCGACCCGTGGTAATGCTGTGTGGAGAAATCCAAAACGCAACACGGTAAGAACAGTTGAGAAAGAATCTCGAGGAGCGGTGACTGCTTCTCAACCGAGGTCATAGAATAGCCACGCGCCCAACGCTGCTCCGACCGAGACGTTCGGACCGTCGCTCTCCCTTATAGATACCGAACGGCCGGCCGGAACGCCGGCGCCGCCGTACCTTACGCACGGGCGCTTATGGGTGAAAACCGCCGCTACAAGAGCCCGGCCGCCCGGCACGTTTGGACTTAGCCGCGGAGAACGTCGGAGACAAGAGTAAACCGAATAAACAAATTATTATAAACAATCGCCGGGAACATTATCACGATAAATACACTGTCCCAAACGACATTTGAAAATAATTTCTCGCAACTTAGAAATATTTCGGGTCGAAAGGTGTTTTTCTCTTTTTTCTCGAAAACGAGCGCGACCACCGCGGTCGAACCATTAATGTAATACGTTCGGCATGCAACGAGGAACAAGGATCTATAATTGTTTTGGCGATCGGACGAGTTTGGCTTTTGGACGATGGTGCCGGTGGACTTTGAGATCTGACGGGACTTGGAAATATTTCGGACCGAAAGGTGTTTTTCTCGTTTTTCTCGAAAACGAGCGCGACGACCGCGGTCGAACCATTAATGTAATTCGTTCGGAATGGAACGAGGAACAAGGATAACGAGGAGCAACGAAACAGGCAACCGCTCGGGCCGTAGACCGACACGCAACGGGTCGCGACGTTCTACTAGGGGAGAAGTGCACGACTACGTGGCCGGAACATTCGCCGCCAGTGGTGTACCCTCGCTAATGGAACCACGAAGGTCCACCCGGAGTATCGCGCACCGACGGGAGCCAGCCTCGTCGACGATGAATCTCCCCATTCGATCTTTTGGGTTTCTCAGGTTTACCCCTGAACGGTTTCACGTACTCTTGAACTCTCTCTTCAAAGTTCTTTTCAACTTTCCCTCACGGTACTTGTTCGCTATCGGTCTCGTGGTTGTATTTAGCCTTAGATGGAGTTTACCACCCACTTAGGGTTGCACTCTCAAGCAACCCGACTCTATGGAGAGATCCTCCCGAAACGCGTACCGGTCGCTACGGGCCTGGCACCCTCTCCGGGTAAGTGGCCCCATTCAAGATGGACTTGGACGCGGTGCGACGTCACGGGATAAACGGATCCTCCTGAACACTACAATTCCCTGCGGCGGAACCGCGGGATTCAGTGCTGGGCTAATTCCTGTTCGCTCGCCGCTACTAAGGAAATCCTTGTTAGTTTCTTTTCCTCCGCTTAGTAATATGCTTAAATTCAGCGGGTAATCTCGCCTACTCTGAGGTCGTCAATCGTTATTATATAAAAATTATGTGCCACCAGAGAAAAAAGCCGAGACCGCGAAGTAGAGAGAAGATATTTTTGGAGAAGCAGGCACGTGCCTCCCTTCGGTATTATAAATCGTGCTCCCTCTTTTGGATATTGTATCACGAACGGGTCTCCCGGCCGGCGGGAGTACGGGTTCCCCCCGTACACATCCCGGCTCATAACCTGACCCGATGACGGATCGATGTGATCCGATCTCGTGTATGTATATCCAGAGGTGCCATCGCACGATACCAGAGAAAAGGTATATTTGGACTCCCTTCTTCTTCTATAATCGAGAGAATATTTAGTCCCCCCTACCTCTATTATTTTACGCCTCGCCAAAGTGTCTTTTCGTCGCGCATCGTCGATTCGATCCGGGAGGAGACTCTCGCAGAACGACCCCACCGGTTTTTATTTTAACGTCCGTCCGCTATTATTAGCTTTGAGATTCCGCTATCCCTTCACGCCTCGAGCAGTGACTCGCAGCAGAGGGAACCGTGGAAAAATAAGCTTTTCCGTGGACTGGACGACCGGTGAGACCCGCGGTCTCGTATACGATCGACCAACAACGCGACAAAGACATGGGGCGATCGGGGAGACTCGTTTTCTTCAATAGTACGAAGTAGAGTCTTCTTACACACCTTTCGCGGCATCGGCGCCTTTAGGTTCGTCAAAGTTCCAATTCGCGCAGCCGCGCCAACGAGGATTCCGGGGTACAGAAACGTTTTAAACGACGCGTGGAGCAATCACTCTTCTCTCATCGGATGTTTGGCGCAAACACTCTTGTGTGTCGACGGAACGTGGCCGTAGGGAGGGAATGAATATGGCGGCTAGGCGAGGACACGCGCAACGACGGGGAAATACATCGACCCGATCATGTTAACGAGTGATTTTCTAATTTATCATCCCGCACAGCGCCTCCATTCTCTCATGTACACCATCCCCTTGGATCTTCACGGCGTCCCGAAGAACGAGTGTGTTGTGCCCTCGATGTATCGATTGACTGTTCTCTCACTTGTCAACGACGACCCTCTCTTTTATAAAATCCCTGGGGCCGCGTGAACGCGACGATACAGAATGGCGCACATATGCCGCGCCGCACCCTGCTCTTTCTCACTCTATCTTTATCTCTCGCTCTTTGGTCTCTCTTTCTCAGGACAAATTTTTCATTTCAGGCGACGTCGGGAGCACGGTAAAAGATCTCGCGCAGAACGTGAAGGCAAATTCTGCACCACCAGTGCGAGTGGAGAGACCGCTGTGTGTGATGATGATGATCCAGGGGAGCGGTGCAGCACACGGGCGGTCGTTATAAAACAACGACGCACAACGCCGTGAAAGCACGCACGCACGCGAGTCCCTGATAACGCGATCATCATTCATCACATTTCGGCTCTCCCTTTCTGGTTCTCGCACGGGTGAGAGTACAACACACGCTTCACGATTCTCACGCGAGCCGTTGCAAACGCCGATGAACGGCCCAACTTTCGCTCGTACGTCGCGTATCTGACGTGTATCATCCGACCCGACTCCGAAACGCGTTACATCGTCGGAAACGCGTGACGGCGAGGATGTGATTATACGCAGACAGACGCAAGCAGTCTTTTGTATGTGATAACGACCCTCAGCCAGGCGTGGTCCAGGAATTGTATCCGTGGACCGCAATGTGCGTTCGAAATGTCGATGTTCATGTGTCCTGCAGTTCACACGTTGACGCGCAATTAGCTGCGTTCTTCATCGACCCACGAGCCAAGTGATCCACCGTTCAGGGTAATCATGTTATGTTCGTTATTATCTTTGTTCTCGGTTCGGATAAAGCCGAGGCCGGTGCGCCTCCAACCAGCGCGCGAAGGAGGTCCGGGCGTCGCCAGCGATGACGACACGGTGTGTGATTTGTGTCCAGGACAGGAACACCGTCGACGCGTACCGCGGAAACACCGCGACACGTCCGACGGCCGAGCGTACATATTCATTTAAAAACCTTCGAGATGTACTCGGGGCGAGGCCACCGCACGCGACAGCATCCTCTACTTACAACACGCTCCCCCGAAAGCGGACGCACGGCCGGCTTCGATCGGTCCAATCGGACTTTCGCTATCGAAGCTTCACAGCCGGTCCCTTTTTTCGGTTATCGGGGATGCGCGATTAAGCAAGCGATACGCGGGATGCACGTCGACGCGATAGATGCCGCGCCCTAGGTTACCCGGATCCTCTCCAAGGAGAGTGTCGTCCGTCACAGGACTTTTCGGAGAGCGCGACCAAAACTGAGGAAGCGGGATATGAGAGTGGAAGAAGCGTCGTCCAGAAAGAGAGAGAGAAACGTCGCGAGAAACCGAGGGGCTTCGACGGCGGCTCGTTCCTGCTCTCTCTCTCTCTCTCTCTCTCTCTCTCTCGCGAGCTTTACTTGACCACTCGGAGCGCTTATGGTGTGTTTTCTCGTCCCTGTCTTGGGTCGCGAGTGACTCCTTTCTCGATACGAGCCTCTACACGCTACTAGCGCAGACAACACGCACAGACACTGGGTCTCCCATACGAGGTGAACGCGAATCGACGAGGCGGCGGGTTATCGTAGAGGACGATCGCAACGACGGGTCTAGTTTTTCCCGATCAGTTAACAACGGCCTCTCGAGAAACGTCGCGCGAGCGCACTCGTGATTGCGTTCGTATTATTATCGTCCCGTTCTCAAAGAG
>CAWLCU010000251.1:27500-31887 GCA_963855975.1 Andrena chrysosceles | reverse complement strand
CTCTAACAATATGATACGCAATGTCGATATGCTTAGAACGAGAATTTTCTACTTTACTCTTTGAAAAATCTATTGCTGCTCTGTTGTCGCAATACATGTTACAGTTTCCTGAGAAGAATTCGTATAAATCTAATTCCGTTAACAACATCCGTAACCATATGGCCTCTTTTATGCCATACGATAGAGCGATATATTCAGCCTCCATTGTCGAGGTGGATATTCCTCTCTGTTTGCACGATACCCATTGCACAACATTTGAGCCCACCATTACAACTAATCCGCTGAACGAATGTCTATCATCGATATCTCCGGCCCAATCTGCGTCACAAAAAATCTCTATTTTTGGTATCTGTTTTGGCTTGTAAACTATACTATAATCTTTGGTCTTATTCAAATATCGCACAATGTGTTTAGCCTGTATCCAATGTGCCTCTTTCGGACTTGAATTAAATTGAGATAACTTCGTTACTGCGAATAATATATCCGGTCTTGTACGCAATGCTACAAACATTAAGGAACCAATAATTTCTCGATATAAGCTTTTCCTGTCTTCATTTAATAAATCTGATTCTATGTCTTTTGATAATTTCAACCCTGGTTCTAATGGTGTCGTTGTACCTCTACATTCACGCATGTTATATTTCTGTGTTAAAGATTCTATGTATGATTTCTGATTTAAACTGATCATTTTGTCATGTCTTTCTACTTTGACGCCTAATACATTACTTATCTCGCCTAAATCTTTCGCCTCGTACTTTTTGCTTATAGATTTAACGAAATTATTAATAGATTCTAAATTGCTCGCGAATAGAAAAATATCATCTACATATATTACCGCTATCATCCAATAACCTTTTCTGTAAATACAATTAGATGACTGTAATCTTTCGAATCCGTATTTTTGTAGAAAGTTGTTTAGCTCCGCGTTCCAGTTTCTTCCGGATTGTTTCAGTCCATAAATCGGTCGTCTTAGCCTTACTATAGCCTCTTTGCCGTCTTTGTATACTGGAGTCAGCCTCATATAAATTTCTTCTTCAAGATGTCCATAAAGATATGCGCATTTGATATCTAAATGTTTAGTAAACCATCTGAAAATGACTGAGATAGCAATTAACAATCTAATTATCGAAAAACTTGCGACAGGTGAGTAGGTTTCGTTATAGTCGATTCCCTTTTGCTGAGAAAAACCCTGTGCTACTAATCGAGCTTTGTACCTTAACACCTTTCCTTCGCAATCTCGCTTTAATTTAAAAACCCATTTGCTACCAATGCTTTTTCTTCCTGGTGGTACATGACTTACGGTTTCCCATGTTCCACGTTGTTTCAGACTTGTCATTTCTTCATGTATGGCCTGTTCCCATTCTTGCGCTTGTGGCGAAGACATGGCCTCGTGTAGTGTGTCTGGTTCAATAATTTCCAGAAAATTTAATTCAACGCTAGATTCATTTTCTTCATCTTCTTCGAGTTCTTCTTCCTGTTCTTCTTCCTCTTCTACAGGGATCGCCCTTGGTTTTCCTTTTCTGCCATACGGGTTGTTTACTCTCTTTTTTGGTCTGCCAGGTTTTCTTTTGGGTTGATCGCCTGGTACCCCCACTATCGCTTCAGTTGGTATTTCAGCTTCCTCGTCTGACTCAATATCGATGTACGTCTGATTGTGGTTGTTATCCAGGGCTCTAATGTTATTACGTTCGTTGTGTAACCATTCGTAGCCCATTTTTTCTTCTACAAATCGTACATGTTTTGTGACAATTACATCTTGTTTCTTCGGACACCATAGTCGATAACCTTTAGTTTGGTTTGCGTATCCGACCATCACACAAGGAACTGCTCTATCGTCTAGTTTCTTCTGTCCTTGCCTGACTAGATGTGCATACGCGAGTGATCCATATGCCTTTAGGTGACGAATGCTCAGTGTCTTGTTTGCCCAGATAGCTAGAGGAACTTGATCTTTTAATGAGGAATGACAAACACGATTTCTTACATAGGCACCCGTCGCTATGGCTTCTGCCCAAAATTTTGGAGGCAACTGCGCTGATTTCATCATTGATCTTGCCAAATCGAGTAAGGTTCTATTCGTTCGTTCGGCTATTCCATTCATTTGTGGGGTTTCCACATTTGATTTCTCGTGTTTTATTCCCTTTTCTTCGAAATAAGCCTTCAAATCCTTGTTGCAGTACTCGGTTCCGTTGTCGGATCGAAACCTTCTAATTTTTCTTCCTGCCTGTAATTCTACATTGGCTATGTATTTCTTAATTTCATGCTTTACCTCATCTTTGGTCTTGATAAATGCTACGGTTGTATATCTTGAGTAGTCATCGACGAATGTGATGAAATATCGTTTCTCACTCAATGAACCTACCTGCATGGGTCCACAAACATCTGAATGGATAAGCTCACAAACCTCTCGTGACTGACGATCCATCAGTTTTCGGCAGGGAGCTTTCGTGGATTTACCGATGCAGCAGTCTTCACATATATTGTCATCTATTTTTACATTTTCAAATCCATGGACTTGGTTCGACTCAGCTGTCTTCTGAATTGTCTTGCTATTAATGTGGCAAAATCTGCGATGCCACAGAGCACTGTCCTTTACAGTCACATTGTTTGATTCTGGTTGTTCTTGTGTGCTTACAATTGTTCTGGCTCGAACAATATACAAATCATTTTTCCTGTCTGCTAAGCACATGATTTGTCTATTTTCCATGTCACGAATTTCAGCTCTGCCATTTCTGATTATTACCTCTTTGGCTCTTCTCTCTATCTGTGAAACAGACATTAAGTTTTTTCTAATATGTGGGACAAAATAAACGTTATGCAATGTTATGAATTGCGTTTGGCTGCCAACACAGGTTTTGATTACGATATTTCCAATCCCTTTGGCTTTCAGTGTAGCCTTTTCTTCACCAATTTCTGCAGCGGTGTTGATTGGTTCAGGATAAATCTCTTTGAATGTCTGAAACCAATCTCTATGTTTGCAGACATGGTGCGTACACCCACTGTCTAATACCCAAGTATCTTCCATGTCAATATTGTTTAGCGAAACTAAGAATCCCTCATTATTGCTATGTTTTGTTTTATAATTTGGGTTAGGTTGATAACTGTGGTTCTTACCTTTATTTTTCAACCAGCAATTCTTTACTTCATGCCCTTGTTTCTTGCAATGTGAGCAGAAAATCTTTGGTCTATTGGACGCTGTTGTGTTTCTATATGGTACCTGTTTGGCTCCTCTTGAATGTAATGCCTCTTTGCGGTCCACATCCTCTTCTGCGTTCCTGGTCTTACGCCTGTCAAACTCGGTCAGCAGTACTTTGCTTACTTCCGCTGATGTAAACTTATCATCTGGTAACCCTGCTAGTGACATGTTGAGATTCTCATATGAATCTGGAAGTCCTGCTAATATAATATACGCTAGATCTTCATCTCTCGGCTCTGAACCAGCTTCCCGTAAATTATTAGCCAATACTTTTATTTTAGATATATATGCTGACATGGTTTCATCTTCTTTCATTTTTGATTGATATAGTTGTTTTTTAAGTTGCATTATCCTCACTCTCGATTTTGGTTGGTGAACTTGTTCTAATGCCAACCATGCTTCATGAGAGGTAATACAATCCTCTATGTGCACTTGTTGATTCGGCTCAATGTTCAACCCTATTGATGCAATAGCCTTATCGTCACTTGCCTTGTGTAGTTTTTTCTGTTCTGCAGTAGCTGCATCATCTAATACGATATTACCCAGTACGTGGTCTAATAAACCTTTTCCACGTAAGTACCATTTCATTTCAATTTTCCACGTCCGATAGTTATTGTCTGACAACTTTGTAATTTTTAAGTCTAATCTTGTGTTATCAGCCATTTTTGTATTTATTTCTGTTAACTATCTTACTAGATTGGACACGTGGTGCTTGTGTGCACGTGGCAAATTATAGGTTATGTTACTTACTTACGTTGCCTGGGCCCATAACCTTTGTTAGGGGTAAATCGGTGATGCGTTCTTACACATAATATAATATATATTTAGTTGAACAATTACACGTATATATAAATGTATTATAAATCTAAGGTGTGTGAATATAATGAGTGCGAGCACATGGTAGCGATACAGCCGTGTGACGACAAGTGAAGTAAACCGAGCGACACAATCTCAAACGCGCGGCACACACAGATGGCGCTGGAGCGGGGACGAGCAAACCCTTTCATTTTATTTTATTTTATTTTATTTTATTTTATTTTATTTTATTTTATTTTATTTTATTTTATTTTATTTTATTTTATTTTATTTTATTTTATTTTATTTTATTTTATTTTATTTTATTTTATTTTATTTTATTTTATTTTATTTTATTTTATTTTATTTTATTTTATTTTATTTTATTTTATTTTATTT
>CAWLCU010000251.1:15000-17500 GCA_963855975.1 Andrena chrysosceles | reverse complement strand
TTTATTTTATTTTATATTTTATTTTATTTTATTTTATATTTTATTTTATATTTTATTTTATTTTATATTTTATTTTATTTTATATTTTATTTTATTTTATATTTTATTTTATTTTATATTTTATTTTATATTTTATTTTATTTTATATTTTATTTTATATTTTATTTTATTTTATATTTTACTTTATTTTATATTTTATTTTATATTTTATTTTATTTTATATTTTATTTTATTTTATATTTTATTTTATTTTATATTTTATTTTATTTTATATTTTATTTTATTTTATATTTTATTTTATTTTATATTTTATTTTATATTTTATTTTATATTTTATTTTATTTTATATTTTATTTTATATTTTATTTTATTTTATATTTTATTTTATATTTTATTTTATTTTATATTTTATTTTATTTTATTTTATATTTAATTTTATTTTATATTTTATTTTATTTTATATTTTATTTTATTTTATATTTTATTTTATTTTATATTTTATTTTATTTTATATTTTATTTTATTTTATATTTTATTTTATTTTATATTTTATTTTATTTTATATTTTATTTTATTTTATATTTTATTTTATTTTATATTTTATTTTATTTTATATTTTATTTTATTTTATATTTTATTTTATTTTATATTTTATTTTATTTTATATTTTATTTTATTTTATTTTATATTTTATTTTACTTTATATTTTATTTTATTTTATATTTTATTTTATTTTATATTTTATTTTATTTTATATTTTATTTTATTTTATATTTTATTTTATTTTATATTTTATTTTATTTTATATTTTATTTTATTTTATTTTATTTTATATTTTATTTTATTTTATATTTTATTTTATTTTATATTTTATTTTATTTTATATTTTATTTTATTTTATATTTTATTTTATATTTTATTTTATTTTATATTTTATTTTATTTTATATTTTATTTTATTTTATATTTTATTTTATTTTATATTTTATTTTATTTTATATTTTATTTTATTTTATATTTTATTTTATTTTATTTTATATTTTATTTTATATTTTATTTTATTTTATATTTTATTTTATTTTATATTTTATTTTATTTTATATTTTATTTTATTTTATTTTATATTTTATTTTATTTTATATTTTATTTTATTTTATATTTTATTTTATTTTATATTTTATTTTATTTTATATTTTATTTTATTTTATATTTTATTTTATTTTATATTTTATTTTATTTTATATTTTATTTTATTTTATATTTTATTTTATTTTATATTTTATTTTATTTTATATTTTATTTTATTTTATATTTTATTTTATTTTATATTTTATTTTATTTTATTTTATTTTATATTTTATTTTATTTTATATTTTATTTTATATTTTATTTATTTTATATTTTATTTTATTTTATATTTTATTTTATTTTATATTTTATTTTATATTTTATTTTATATTTTATTTTATTTTATATTTTATTTTATTTTATATTTTATTTTATTTTATATTTTATATTTTATTTTATTTTATATTTTATTTTATTTTATATTTTATTTTATTTTATTTTATATTTTATTTTATATTTTATTTTATTTTATTTTATTTTATTTTATTTTATTTTATTTTATTTTATTTTATTTTATTTTATTTTATTCTATTCTATTCTATTCTATTCTATTCTATTCTATTCTATTCTATTCTATTCTATTCTATTCTATTCTATTCTATTCTATTCTATTCTATTCTATTCTATTCTATTCTATTCTATTCTATTCTATTCTATTCTATTCTATTCTATTCTATTCTATTCTATTCTATTCTATTCTATTCTATTCTATTCTATTCTATTCTATTCTATTCTATTCTATTCTATTCTATTCTATTCTATTCTATTCTATTCTATTCTATTCTATTCTATTCTATTCTATTCTATTCTATTCTATTCTATTCTATTCTATTCTATTCTATTCTATTCTATTCTATTCTATTCTATTCTATTCTATTCTATTCTATTCTATTCTATTCTATTCTATTCTATTCTATTCTATTCTATTCTATTCTATTCTATTCTATTCTATTCTATTCTATTCTATTCTATTCTATTCTATTCTATTCTATTCTATTCTTCTATTCTATTCTATTCTATTCTATTCTATTCTATTCTATTCTATTCTATTCTATTCTATTCTATTCTATTCTATTCTATTCTATTCTATTCTATTCTATTCTATTCTATTCTATTCTATTCTATTCTATTCTATTCTATTCTATTCTATTCTATTCTATTCTATTCTATTCTATTCTATTCTATTCTATTCTATTCTATTCTATTCTATTCTATTCTATTCTATTCTATTCTATTCTATTCTATTCTATTCTATTCTATTCTATTCTATTCTATTCTATTCTATTCTATTCTATTCTATTCTATTCTATTCTATTCTATTCTATTCTATTCTATTCTATTCTATTCTATTCTATTCTATTCTATTCTATTCT
>CAWLCU010000251.1:0-12500 GCA_963855975.1 Andrena chrysosceles | reverse complement strand
ATTTTATTTTATTTTATTTTATTTTATTTTATTTTATTTTATTTTATTTTATTTTATTTTATTTTATTTTATTTTATTTTATTTTATTTTATTTTATTTTATTTTATTTTATTTTATTTTATTTTATTTTATTTTATTTTATTTTATTTTATTTTATTTTATTTTATTTTATTTTATTTTATTTTATTTTATTTTATTTTATTTTATTTTATTTTATTTTATTTTATTTTATTTTATTTTATTTTATTTTATTTTATTTTATTTTATTTTATTTTATTTTATTTTATTTTATTTTATTTTATTTTATTTTATTTTATTTTATTTTATTTTATTTTATTTTATTTTATTTTATTTTATTTTATTTTATTTTATTTTATTTTATTTTATTTTATTTTATTTTATTTTATTTTATTTTATTTTATTTTATATTTTATTTTATTTTATATTTTATTTTATTTTATATTTTATTTTATTTTATATTTTATTTTATTTTATATTTTATTTTATTTTATATTTTATTTTATTTTATATTTTATTTTATTTTATATTTTATTTTATATTTTATTTTATTTTATATTTTCTTTTATTTTATATTTTATTTTATTTTATATTTTATTTTATTTTATATTTTATTTTATTTTATATTTTATTTTATTTTATATTATATTTTATTTTATATTTTATTTTATTTTATATTTTATTTTATTTTATATTTTATTTTATTTTATATTTTATTTTATTTTATATTTTATTTTATTTTATATTTTATTTTATTTTATATTTTATTTTATTTTATATTTTATTTTATGAACCAGTTTGCTCTTCCCACCATGCGTGCGAACTATCCGTGATGCGTGCGCCGCCAAGTCCCTTCGTGAGAGTCGCTCTTGCGTCCCAAGCGTCGAAGCGAACACTTCGTTGCAGTCTTAAGTTCCTATTATCTTATAGTTTATTTTTCTTCATATATGTGTTATTCAAATAAATGGATGTGCACTCCATACCGCCGACTACTCCTCTTTTGATTTACCTCTAACAATGGTTATGGGCCCAGGAACGTAAAAGGTGGACGACTTAACCTAAAATAAGCCACGTGGTCAAGCATACACGTTCGGTGAGTCTGATAATTTACTAAAGCGAATTAAAGAAAAGAGTTAGACAAAACAATGGCCGATATTGATAAGCAATTAAGTTTACGGATTGAGAAGTTATCAGATAATAATTACCGCACATGGAAGATAGAAATGAAATGGTTTCTCAAGGGCAAGGGACTACTAGACCACGTGCTTAGGAAAGCTGATTTAGCAAATTTGACTACAGATGAACTAAGGAAAGCACATCAATCTCAAGATGATAAAGCAATAGCAGCCATTGGGTTGCACATTGAACCTAACCAACAGGTTCATATTGAAGAATGCACAGATGCACATGACGCATGGGTTGCCTTAGAGCAAGTGCATCAGCCGAAATCCAGGGTAAGGATATTGCAGTTAAAGAAACAACTTTACCAGTCCAGAATGAAGGAAGACGAGTCAATGTCATCATACATATCCCGAGTTAAAATAGTTGTAAAAAATCTCAACGAGAAGTACGAGACGATGACACAGCGTACACTCTACTAGCTGGATTGCCAAACGATTACGAAAATTTAAACATGTCTCTAGCCAACTTACCAGATGAACAGTTTACTTCGTCAGAAATAACCAAAATACTACTGACTGAGTATGACAGGCGTAAATCCAGATGCACTGACAACAACGAGGACCGCATGGAAGCATTGAATCTACGAAAGGGACCAAAGCAGACAACATACAAAGGTACATATCAAACACATAGACCAAAACCTCCTTTTTGTTCGCATTGCAGGAAAACAGGCCATAATATACAGAATTGTTGGTTCAAAAACAAAACCAAAAGTCAGAACCACAATGGCCAGAGGAAGGAAAGCAACGAAGGATTTTTAGTATCACTTAACAATATAGACATAGAAGATACATGGATCCTTGATAGCGGATGTACGCATCATGTATGCAAGCGAAGAGATTGGTTCGTAGAATTCAAGAAAACTCGCTTGGAACAAATCAACACAGCTGCTGAATCCAATGCAGAAAAGAGTCTCACACTGGAAGCCGAAGGAATAGGTGATATCATAATAAAAGCCTTCATTGGTAATAGAACACAGGAAATAACATTACATAATGTATATTACGTACCTCGTATTAGAAAAAATTTATTGTCTGTTTCCCAAATCGAGCGAAGAGCCAAAGAAATTGTATTTGAAAACGGAAAGGCAAGCATTTATGATACAAGCAGAGGTAGAGAACTTATGTGCATAGCAGACAGACAAAATGATTTGTACGTGGTTCGTGCAAAGGCGATTAGGAACCAGAGAGAAATCTTGGAATCTCATAGCGTAGCCATACAAGATAGTAAATTATGGCACCACAGATTCTGCCATATAAACATGAAGACAATTGAAATGACAGCAAGTCGAGTTCGAGGAATGGAAGATACAAAAATTGGAAAGAACGCATGTGAAGATTGTTACATTGGGAAATCAACAAAAATGCCTTGTCAAAAAATTGGAAATAGACAGTCGAAGGATGTTTGCGAGCTGATTCATTCGGATGTCTGTGGACCGATGCCTACCAGGTCGTTAGGTGAGAGACAATATTTTGCAACGTTCATCGACGATTTTTCAAAGTATGTTACAGTGGTATTTCTCAAGACGAAGGATGAGATCAAGGATTGTATTAAAAAATATATAGCCAGCGCGGAACTCGAAACGGGAAAGAAAGTCAAGAGATTTCGATCCGACAATGGAAAAGAATATTGTAACCAAGATCTAAAAACCTACTTTGAAGAGAAGGGTATTAAGCACGAAAGATCGAACGTCGAGACACCCAGATGAATGGGATAGCTGAACGAATCAACAGAACGCTACTTGATTTAACCAGATCAATGTTGAAATCTGCCAGATTGCCCCAGAAATTTTGGGCTGAAGCCGTCGCTACAGCAGCGTATGCCAGGAACCGAGTTATTCACACGTCCAATAAGGATCAAGTCCCACTTGCTATTTGGTCAGGAATAACTCCAAGTGTAAAACATTTAAAAGCGTACGGAGCATTGGCTTACGCACATTTACCAAAGCAAGGACAGAGGAAGTTGGATGATAGAGCCACTCCAGCCGTATTAGTCGGCTACGCATCCCAGACAAGAGGCTACCGCCTATGGTGCCCGAAGAAACGGGACGTAATAATAACCAAACATGTACGTTTCGTAGAAGATAAGATGGGTTTTGAATGGTTGCACCGCGAGAATATAGACTATGAATACGATACTATTGCATATAACGACATTTGGTCGGAAGAAGAAGATGGATCAAAAACTGATGTACAGATCGCGGACATGAAAGAAGTAACGCAGCAGCGAACTTCAACTACAGTTGATAAACCGACTAAGGAGACAGTGGGGGTGAAGGATGCTCAGCCGAAAAGGAAAGTTGGAAGACCAAGGAAAAAAGTAAGAAATCCATACGGAAGAAAAGGGAAACCTCGTCCCAAGAGGACCAAACGAGCAACGCTGAAGAAGAGAACCAAATGAACAACAATGAAGAAGAGGACA
This sequence comes from Andrena chrysosceles, assembly GCA_963855975.1. Lineage (NCBI taxonomy): Eukaryota > Metazoa > Arthropoda > Insecta > Hymenoptera > Andrenidae > Andrena > Andrena chrysosceles. Next base: position 8,879 of record CAWLCU010000251.1, on the reverse strand, counting down.
GGGAAAGCATAGAACTAAATCTTATGGAGATTATGGAGCCAAATACCCTAAACGAAGCCTTGTCGTCTCCGCAGGCAAAGCAATGGGAAAGGGCTATGAAAGATGAAATGAATAGCCTGATACAAAGAAAAACCTGGAAGATCATTGACAGCGTACCAGCAGACCGAGAGGTTATAGGTAGTAGATGGGTGTTTAAATTAAAGAGAGACTGTGATGGTAAAGTACTTAGATATAAGGCCAGATTGGTGGCACAAGGTTTCACCCAACAAAAGGGGGTTGATTACCATGAAACCTATGCACCAGTAGCTGGTTTTTCAATAATAAGGTTGTTATTAGCAATTTCAGGTATTTTCGGTTGGCACACTAGACAGCTAGATATAAAATGCGCGTATCTTTATGGAAAGCTTGAGGAGGAGATATTTATGAAGCTACCTCAGTCGAACAAACGTGAGGAAGGAAGGATCGTAAAATTAGACAAGCCCATTTATGGACTCAAACAGTCAGGCAGAAATTGGAATGCTGAACTGGATGGCTTTTTCACGGAACAAAGGTTTGAGAGATTACGCTCATCCAATTGCGTTTATATCAAAGGACACTGGACCGTAGCTGTAATTTATGTAGACGATATTTTCATATTTGCGAAAGAACTAACGTCGATAGAAAACTTTGTTAAACTCATTAGTGAGAAATACGAAACCAAAGATCTCGGGGAAATAAATCATGCCTTAGGTGTTAAGATAGAAAGAAACGATAATTCCATTGTACTTAGTCAAACGCCATATTTAGAATCCTTGTTACGCAAGTATAACATGAAAGATTGTAGGGGCGCGGCAACCCCATTAGAACCCAGTTTAAAAATTTTAAAGAGCTCATTACCAGATCGATTAAACGATAACGGAATAACGGCATATCGAGAGTTAATAGGATCGTTAATGTATATAGCCTTGCGAAGTAGACCAGATATTCTGTTTGCCGTGACAAAATTGTCTCAGTTCAACTCATGTCCGAGCGAGATACACTGGACTCAGGCTAAGCATATTTTGCGTTACTTATACAAGACTGAAAAATACGTTATGCGTTACGATACAGACGAAAAGCCCGAAATTAAAATTTTTTGCGACGCAGATTGGGCAGGCGATATGGACGATCGGCATTCGTTTACAGGTGTGGTTGTAATGATAGGATCCAACCCTGTACAATGGATGTCATCTAAACAAAAATGTATATCCATGTCGACCATGGAAGCCGAGTACATCGCGTTAGCGTCTGCGGGAAAGGAAGCAGTATGGTTAAGAATGTTTTTAAGCGAACTAGAACTTTATGAATTCTTCTCGGGAATTAGCAATATATACTGCGACAACAAATCAGCAATAGAGTTCTCAAAAAGCCGTATCGAAAATCGACGAACTAAACACATAGATATAGCATACCATTTTATAAGAGAGGAAGTCGAAAAGAACTCAGTCACATTGTCATACGTCGCCTCCAACGAAAATTTAGCGGACATAATGACGAAGGGCCTAAAATGCGTGGCTCATAAAAGCTGTACCAAAGGGTTAAAGTTGGGAATAGCAAAAGTGGGGGATTGAACCAGTTTGCTCTTCCCACCATGCGTGCGAACTATCCGTGATGCGTGCGCCGCCAAGTCCCTTCGTGAGAGTCGCTCTTGCGTCCCAAGCGTCGAAGCGAACACTTCGTTGCAGTCTTAAGTTCCTATTATCTTATAGTTTATTTTTCTTCATATATGTGTTATTCAAATAAATGGATGTGCACTCCATACCGCCGACTACTCCTCTTTTGATTTACCTCTAACATTTTATTTTATATTTTATTTTATTTTATATTTTATTTTATTTTATATTTTATTTTATTTTATATTTTATTTTATTTTATATTTTATTTTATTTTATATTTTATTTTATTTTATATTTTATTTTATTTTATATTTTATTTTATTTTATATTTTATTTTATTTTATATTTTATTTTATTTAAATTTTATATTATTTTATATTTTATTTTATTTTATATTTTATATTTTATTTTATTTTATTTTATATTTTATTTTATTTTATATTTTATTTTATTTTATATTTTATTTTACTTTATATTTTATTTTACTTTATATTTTATTTTATTTTATATTTTATTTTATTTTATATTTTATTTTATATTTTATTTTATTTTATATTTTATTTTATTTTATATTTTATTTTATTTTATTTTATATTTTATTTTATTTTATATTTTATTTTATTTTATATTTTATTTTATTTTATATTTTATTTTATTTTATATTTTATTTTATATTTTATTTTATTTTATATTTTATTTTATTTTATATTTTATTTTATTTTATATTTTATTTTATTTTATATTTTATTTTATTTTATATTTTATTTTATTTTATTTTATTTTATATTTTATTTTATTTTATATTTTATTTTATATTTTATTTTATATTTTATTTTATTTTATATTTTATTTTATTTTATTTTATATTTTATTTTATTTTATTTTATATTTTATTTTATTTTATATTTTATTTTATTTTATTTTATATTTTATTTTATTTTATATTTTATTTTATTTTATATTTTATTTTATTTTATATTTTATTTTATATTTTATTTTATTTTATATTTTATTTTATTTTATATTTTATTTTATTTTATATTTTATTTTATTTTATATTTTATTTTATTTTATATTTTATTTTATATTTTATTTTATTTTATATTTTATTTTATATTTTATTTTATTTTATATTTTATTTTATTTTATATTTTATTTTATATTTTATTTTATTTTATATTTTATTTTATTTTATATTTTATTTTATTTTATATTTTATTTTATTTTATATTTTATTTTATTTTATATTTTATTTTATTTTATATTTTATTTTATATTTTATTTTATTTTATATTTTATTTTATATTTTATTTTATTTTATATTTTATTTTATTTTATTTTATATTTTATTTTATTTTATATTTTATTTTATTTTATATTTTATTTTATTTTATATTTTATTTTATTTTATATTTTATTTTATTTTATATTTTATTTTATTTTATATTTTATTTTATTTTATATTTTATTTTATTTTATATTTTATTTTATTTTATATTTTATTTTATTTTATATTTTATTTTATTTTATATTTTATTTTATTTTATATTTTATTTTATTTTATTTTATATTTTATTTTACTTTATATTTTATTTTATTTTATATTTTATTTTATTTTATATTTTATTTTATTTTATATTTTATTTTATTTTATATTTTATTTTATTTTATATTTTATTTTATTTTATATTTTATTTTATTTTATTTTATTTTATATTTTATTTTATTTTATTTTATATTTTATTTTATTTTATATTTTATTTTATTTTATATTTTATTTTATTTTATATTTTATTTTATATTTTATTTTATTTTATATTTTATTTTATTTTATATTTTATTTTATTTTATATTTTATTTTATTTTATATTTTATTTTATATTTTATTTTATTTTATTTTATATTTTATTTTATTTTATTTTATATTTTATTTTATATTTTATTTTATTTTATATTTTATTTTATTTTATATTTTATTTTATTTTATATTTTATTTTATTTTATTTTATTTTATATTTTATTTTATTTTATATTTTATTTTATTTTATATTTTATTTTATTTTATATTTTATTTTATTTTATATTTTATTTTATTTTATATTTTATTTTATTTTATATTTTATTTTATTTTATATTTTATTTTATTTTATATTTTATTTTATTTTATATTTTATTTTATTTTATATTTTATTTTATTTTATTTTATTTTACATTTTATTTTATTTTATATTTTATTTTATTTTATATTTTATTTTATTTTATATTTTATTTTATTTTATATTTTATTTTATTTTATATTTTATTTTATTTTATATTTTATTTTATTTTATATTTTATTTTATTTTATATTTTATTTTATTTTATATTTTATTTTATTTTATATTTTATTTTATATTTTATTTTATTTTATATTTTATTTTATTTTATTTTATATTTTATTTTATTTTATATTTTATTTTATTTTATATTTTATTTTATTTTATATTTTATTTTATTTTATATTTTATTTTATTTTATATTTTATTTTATTTTATATTTTATTTTATTTTATATTTTATTTTATTTTATATTTTATTTTTTTTATATTTTATTTTATTTTATATTTTATTTTATTTTATATTTTATTTTATTTTATATTTTATTTTATTTTATATTTTATTTTATATTTTATTTTATATTTTATTTTATTTTATATTTTATTTTACTTTATATTATATTTTATTTTATATTTTATTTTATTTTATATTTTATTTTATTTTATATTTTATTTTATTTTATATTTTATTTTATTTTATATTTTATTTTATTTTATTTTATATATTATTTTATTTTATATTTTATTTTATTTTATATTTTATTTTATTTTATATTTTATTTTATTTTATTTTATTTTATATTTTATTTTATTTTATATTTTATTTTATTTTATATTTTATTTTATATTTTATATTTTATTTTATTTTATATTTTATTTTATTTTATATTTTATTTTATTTTATATTTTATTTTATTTTATATTTTATTTTATTTTATATTTTATTTTATTTTATATTATTTTATATTTTATTTTATATTTTATATTTTATTTTATATTTTATTTTATTTTATATTTTATTTTATTTTATATTTTATTTTATTTTATATTTTATTTTATTTTATATTTTATTTTATTTTATATTTTATTTTATTTTATATTTTATTTTATTTTATATTTTATTTTATTTTATATTTTATTTTATTTTATATTTTATTTTATTTTATATTTTATTTTATTTTATATTTTATTTTATTTTATTTTATATTTTATTTTATTTTATATTTTATTTTATTTTATATTTTATTTTATTTTATATTTTATTTTATTTTATTTTATATTTTATTTTATTTTATATTTTATTTTATTTTATATTTTATTTTATTTTATATTTTCTTTTATTTTATATTTTCTTTTATTTTATATTTTATTTTATTTTATATTTTATTTTATTTTATATTTTATTTTATTTTATATTTTATTTTATTTTATATTTTATTTTATTTTATATTTTATTTTATTTTATATTTTATTTTATTTTATATTTTATTTTATTTTATATTTTATTTTATTTTATATTTTATTTTATTTTATATTTTATTTTATTTTATATTTTATTTTATTTTATATTTTATTTTATTTTATATTTTATTTTATTTTATATTTTATTTTATTTTATATTTTATTTTATTTTATATTTTATTTTATTTTATATTTTATTTTATTTTATATTTTATTTTATTTTATTTTATATTTTATTTTATTTTATATTTTATTTTATTTTATATTTTATTTTATTTTATATTTTATTTTATTTTATATTTTATTTTATTTTATATTTTATTTTATTTTATATTTTATTTTATTTTATATTTTATTTTATTTTATATTTTATTTTATTTTATATTTTATTTTATTTTATATTTTATTTTATTTTATATTTTATTTTATTTTATATTTTATTTTATTTTATATTTTATTTTATTTTATATTTTATTTTATTTTATATTTTACTTTATTTTATATTTTATTTTATTTTATATTTTATTTTATTTTATATTTTATTTTATATTTTATTTTATTTTATATTTTATTTTATTTTATATTTTATTTTATTTTATATTTTATTTTATTTTATTTTATATTTTATTTTATTTTATTTTATATTTTATTTTATTTTATATTTTATTTTATTTTATTTTATATTTTATTTTATTGTATTTTATATTTTATTTTATTTTATATTTTATTTTATTTTATATTTTATTTTATTTTATATATTATTTTATTTTATATTTTATTTTATTTTATATTTTATTTTATTTTATATTTTATTTTATTTTATATTTTATTTTATTTTATATTTTATTTTATTTTATATTTTATTTTATTTTATATTTTATTTTATTTTATATTTTATTTTATTTTATATTTTATTTTATTTTATATTTTATTTTATTTTATATTTTATTTTATTTTATATTTTATTTTATTTTATATTTTATTTTATTTTATATTTTATTTTATTTTATATTTTATTTTATTTTATATTTTATTTTATTTTATATTTTATTTTATTTTATATTTTATTTTATATTTTATTTTATTTTATATTTTATTTTATATTTTATTTTATTTTATATTTTATTTTATTTTATTTTATATTTTATTTTATTTTATATTTTATTTTATTTTATATTTTATTTTATTTTATATTTTATTTTATATTATATTTTATTTTATTTTATATTTTATTTGATATTTTATTTTATATTTTATTTTATTTTATATTTTATTTTATATTTTATTTTATTTTATATTTTATTTTATTTTATTTTATTTTATTTTATATTTTATTTTATTTTATATTTTATTTTATTTTATATTTTATTTTATTTTATAATTTATTTTATTTTATATTTTATTTTATTTTATATTTTATTTTATTTTATATTTTATTTTATATTTTATTTTATTTTATATTTTATTTTATTTTATATTTTATTTTATTTTATATTTTATTTTATTTTATATTTTATTTTATTTTATATTTTATTTTATTTTATATTTTATTTTATTTTATATTTTATTTTATATTTTATTTTATTTTATATTTTATTTTATTTTATATTTTATTTTATTTTATTTTATTTTATTTTATTTTATTTTATTTTATTTTATTTTATATTTTATTTTATATTTTATTTTATTTTATATTTTATTTTATTTTATATTTTATTTTATTTTATATTTTATTTTATTTTATATTTTATTTTATTTTATATTTTATTTTATTTTATATTTTATTTTATTTTATATTTTATTTTATTTTATTTTATTTTATTTTATTTTATTTTATATTTTATTTTATTTTATATTTTCTTTTATTTTATATTTTATTTTATTTTATATTTTATTTTATTTTATATTTTATTTTATTTTATATTTTATTTTATTTTATATTTTATTTTATTTTATATTTTATTTTATTTTATATTTTATTTTATTTTATATTTTATTTTATTTTATATTTTATTTTATTTTATATTTTATTTTATTTTATATTTTATTTTATTTTATATTTTATTTCATTTTATATTTTATTTTATTTTATATTTTATTTTATTTTATATTTTATTTTATTTTATATTTTATTTTATTTTATATTTTATTTTATTTTATATTTTATTTTATTTTATATTTTATTTTATATTTTATTTTATTTTATATTTTATTTTATTTTATATTTTATTTTATTTTATATTTTATTTTATTTTATATTTTATTTTATTTTATTTTATATTTTATTTTATTTTATATTTTCTTTTATTTTATATTTTATTTTATTTTATATTTTATTTTATTTTATATTTTATTTTATTTTATATTTTATTTTATTTTATATTTTATTTTATTTTATATTTTATTTTATTTTATATTTTATTTTATTTTATATTTTATTTTATTTTATATTTTATTTTATTTTATATTTTATTTTATTTTATATTTTTTTTTATTTTATATTTTATTTTATTTTATATTTTATTTTATTTTATATTTTATTTTATTTTATATTTTATTTTATTTTATATTTTATTTTATTTTATATTTTATTTTATTTTATATTTTATTTTATTTTATATTTTATTTTATTTTATTTTATATTTTATTTTATTTTATATTTTATTTTATTTTATATTTTATTTTATTTTATATTTTATTTTATTTTATATTTTATTTTATTTTATATTTTATTTTATTTTATATTTTATTTTATTTTATATTTTATTTTATTTTATATTTTATTTTATTTTATATTTTATTTTATTTTATATTTTATTTTATTTTATATTTTATTTTATTTTATATTTTATTTTATATTATATTTTATTTTATTTTATATTTTATTTTATTTTATATTATATTTTATTTTATATTTTATTTTATTTTATATTTTATTTTATTTGATATTTTATTTTATTTTATATTTTATTTTATTTTATATTTTATTCTATTTTATATTTTATTTTATTTTATATTTTATTTTATTTTATATTTTATTTTATTTTATATTTTATTTTATTTTATATTTTATTTTATTTTATATTTTATTTTATTTTATATTCTATTTTATTTTATATTTTATTTTATTTTATATTTTATTTTATTTTATATTTTATTTTATTTTATTTTATATTTTATTTTATTTTATATTTTATTTTATTTTATATTTTATTTTATTTTATATTTTATTTTATATTTTATTTTATTTTATATTTTATTTTATTTTATATTTTATTTTATTTTATATTTTATTTTATTTTATATTTTATTTTATATTTTATTTTATTTTATATTTTATTTTATTTTATATTTTATTTTATTTTATATTTTATTTTATTTTATATTTTATTTTATTTTATATTTTATTTTATTTTATATTTTATTTTATTTTATATTTTATTTTATTTTATATTTTATTTTATTTTATATTTTATTTTATTTTATATTTTATTTTATTTTATATTTTATTTTATTTTATATTTTATTTTATTTTATATTTTATTTTATTTTATATTTTATTTTATTTTATATTTTATTTTATTTTATATTTTATTTTATTTTATTTTATTTTATATTTTATTTTATTTTATATTTTATTTTATTTTATTTTATTTTATTTTATATTTTATTTTATTTTATATTTTATT